>JAOWBW010001790.1:48273-166972 GCA_026119855.1 Campanula takesimana
TTATAATAATTTATGCCTAGCATTTTATTGGGTCATTTGTGCTAGTGTAGAATATGGGTCTTAGTTGTTAGTGGGAAGTTTGAGTTGGTAGTATTAGAGGAGGGGGTCTTTGTGTAAGTTTTAAATTACCCTACTCCTTCCCTCACCTCCTTCTCCCTCTTACACTCCATCTCCCTCACCCTACTCCCTCCCTGCCCAGCATCTCTCTCTCTCCTAGTAGAGGGTAAGTTTTTCTTCATCTTCCTTTCTCTCTTCATTTACTCCTTCTTCCTCTCATTATTATTCATTTCTTAAAACGTAAACATGTTTAGATCGTCGATAGGATCGCGTAGATCAAAAAGATTGAAATCCTCAACCTTGAGAAATTCAAGTAAGTTACTTTTCCCCATTTTAATGCTAAATTGTTCATATCATGTTTAGATAATGTTTGATGTGTTACATTTGAAGTTTGGATGAGTTTGAATTTGTTTGGAATTTATTGAGTTTTGGTTGAAAATGGTGAATGATGAATATCTTGATTCAATCTTGGTTGGTTGATAAAGGGTGTTGTTAGGTCCCCTTTTTGTTAATAATGTTGGGTACCTTAGAAATCTTGTTGGGAATGTTGGATTTTGGTTGTTATGTGTTTGGGTTTGAAAATGGAAGAACCCCTGTTGTTCTTCCCGATTTCTTGCAATCCGGAGTATTGGGCGACCGCCCAAAATCGTATGGGCGACGCGCATCTTTCTGAAAGCTTTTGTGCTTGGTTGAGGGCCTTGTTGGGGCGGCCGCACAGTCCCTTTTGGGCGGCCGCACAGTCCTTTGAAAATTTCATTTTGTTAAAATTGTGTGAATGAAGGATGCATTTTGACCCAAAGGTTGGTGTCCTTCTAGTTGACCTTAGTGAACATTGTGGTACACTTTAGTGATAGAATTGGGTCCTTTGTGATCAAGTTTGTGTTTGAAATTCATTAATTGTTAAGTTGGATTCTGGAGCACCCTTATTGTGTATTGTTGGCTCATTTCATCTTCTTGGGATTATTTGGCATGATTCCCTACTTTGGAATCCTTTGTTGTTTATCGTGCTAGTATTTTATTACTTAGCCTTTACGTGAAATCCCAGCTGGTATTTGTGTGTGTTTGGGCGATGGGAAGGATTATAATGGCAAAGCCAAGTCCATTATAATGTTGGACCATTGTTTTGCCCCCTTCTTTACCCTTTTCCAGATTGGCCTTGGAAGAGATGAGTTAGCGTTCCTTTGTGAATGTATCTAGCTAACGGGCATGACTTTGTGTCATGGTCCTTGTCCTTTGTGACACTTTTATGGTTATTGGTTCCGGTACCGGGTTTTCTCTTCGGGTTTCATGCCATTATGAAGATGATGATTTGTTGATTATTGAAGCTGCGCAACGATCCTTTATTTGGATGTTCCGGTTGGAAAACCTTGGCTATATCCTTTGTTATGTGTTTATTTCCGCTGCTATCTGTTATGTGATAATTGCTATGTGCTATGTGATATTTATCATTGCTTATTGCTTCTTGCATCATAGCATGTCATGTAGTTGCATTAGTAACTTATTGAGATTTATCTCACCCCCTTTTCTTTTATCTTTGTTTTTCCTTAACCCCCCAGGTGCTAAGGAATAGTCTCGCTGATCACGAGAAAGAGGACGTCGAGTGTGGATACATTCTTTTGGGGAAGGTTGATATAGGTTGGTTTACATTATGTAATGTGTAACCAGTTTGGGATAGTTGTACCATCAATGACGTCACTAAGAATTGTATATTTGTATTTTGTTGGGCATAAACTTGTGGAAGTTTATGTTAGTTGTAATTGAATTTTATCAAACATGGTTTTGTAAAGCTTTGGTTCTTCACCCTTTTGGTATCAATTGGAATTTTTAACTTCAGTATTTCTGAGTTTTGGTTTTAGAGTCGACGTCCAGCTCGCGGTCTCGGGCCCGCGGGGTCCGGGGTCGCGACAGTTGGTATCAGAGCTATGGCATTAGCTCTAAGTATAAGTCTAGGTGGACTAGTATGACCTAGGTGGGTAGTAGTGTGCGGAGTGATTAACGGTTGATGTTTTATGCAGGTAATTGTTCTCAATGTCTGGAAGAAGAAACAGAGGAGGTACTAGCGGGGCACAAAATCAGAATGATACAAGGGAAGAAGCACGTGCCATGTTTCAAGGCATGTTCGAGGCGGCCATGAAGGCCATACTTGATCAAGGTCCGAGGGTAGAACAAGCACCACCCCGCTATGGATTGGAGCAATTTCTGAAGTTGAAACCGGTTGAATTCAATGGGGAACCCGATGTAAGGAAAGCTGAGTTGTGGATTGAGTCGATGGAGAAGATTTATGATGTATTTGGGTGTTCGGATGAGGATAAGGTCCGGTTCGCGGCTTACAAGCTTGTGGGAGCCGCCGAGCATTGGTGGAAAGGTGTTAAAGCTACTTGGGATGATACCCGCACGGTGTATGCGTGGGAGTTGTTTGTGCGCAAATTCAAGGAGCATTTCATTCCGGTTGTTGATCAAAACCGAAAGGAGATCGAGCTACTCAACCTAGAGCAAGGTGTGTTGTCTATAGCACAATACTCAGCTAAGTTTATAGAATTAGCCCGGTATTGCGACTATTTGGTGAGGATCGAGGAGCAAAAAGCTATGAGATTTATTCGGGGATTGAAGACCTCCATCCGTACTCAACTGATTGCTCAACGGATTGTGACTTTCCAAGATGCGGTGGACCGAGCCTACTTAATAGAGCAAGATATTGGGGAGCATAAAAGGAAGACCGAGGTAGCTAACCCGAGCAAGCCGGAGGGCAGAGCAAGTCACAACCACGGATTGAAAATCGAGGTAACTTTGGGGGACAGTCTCAGTTCCGAGGGCAACCGATCCCAAGGAACCCGGGTACCACTTCCGGGAACCAAGGGAGCCTAATGAGGAAGCCTTGTACCTTTTGTCAGAAGGTAGGCCATGCGGAGGATAGGTGTTGGAAAAAGCAAGGCAAGTGTACCAATTGTGGTGAAATGGGGCACTTTGCGAGAGAGTGCACGAGGTACCGAGGTCAAGCATCCGGGTCAGGAGTTGGTATTAATCAGGGTCAGAAAAGGGATGCCGCCGGGAAGCCCAAAGTCCAAGGGAAGGTTTATGCCATGAATCAACAACAAGCTACCGATGATCCATCCGTTATTGGAGGTATTGTTTCTGTGTCTAATGTGAGCGCACGAGCGTTAGTAGATCCAGGATCATCTCATTCATACATTTCTGTGAAATTTGCTTCTATGTTAAATGCTGCATTCGAGTCTTTACCGTACGTGCTAGAGGTGTCGACCCCTATAGGAGAATGCTTGATTGTGATGTGGTTATCTGTGGTCGAGTCCTTTGTGCGGATTTGGTGGTTCTTCCTATCCAAGACTTTGATGTCATTTTGGGTATGGATTGGTTGAGCAAATTTCATGCGTCCGTTGATTGCCGTAAGAAAACAGTTACTTTTTCTATTCCCGATGTGCCTAAATTTGTGTTTGAGGCTAGTCCTCTGAGTAGAAAGGTTCGCTTAATTTCTTTTATGAAAGCGAGAAAATTATTGAATAGTGGTTGTGAGGGGTATTTGGCTAGTGTTCTTGATACTAGGAAGGAATCCCCTAGTTTTGATAGTGTTCGGGTAGTCCGGGAATTTCCCGATGTTTTCTCTACCGAGTATGATATGCCTCCCGACCGTGAGATTGAATTTTGTATAGATCTTTTGCCGGGTACGACTCCAATTTCGAAAGCACCTTATAGGTTAGCTCCCGCTGAGTTGAAGGAATTAAAGGTCCAGTTGCAAGAGTTGCTTGACCGAGGATTTATCCGCCCTAGTGTTTCCCCGTGGGGAGCACCGGTTTTATTTGTGCGGAAGAAGGATGGTTCCTTGAGATTGTGCATCGATTACCGGAAATTGAATCAGGTTACGGTGAAGAACAAGTATCTTCTACCGCACATCGATGATTTGTTTGATCAGCTTCAAGGGTCAGTGGTTTTCTCTAAACTTGATTTGAGGAGTGGGTACCATCAGTTGAAGGTTCGATCGGAGGATATTCCGAAGACTGCTTTTCGCACTCGGTATGGTCATTATGAGTTCTTGGTTATGCTGTTTGGGTTGACTAACGCGCCGGCAGTATTTATGGATTTGATGAACCGAGTTTTCCATCCCTATCTTGATTCGTTCGTGGTAGTCTTCATCGACGACATTCTCGTCTATTCTAAATCCCGAGAGGAGCACGAGCAGCACTTGAGGACAGTTTTATCCGTTCTTGTGAGGGAGAAATTATTTGCGAAGTTCAGTAAATGCGAATTTTGGCTCGAGAAGGTGTCGTTTCTGGGTCATGTGATTTCGAAAGATGGGATTTCTGTGGATCCGTCAAAGATAGAGGCTATAGTGGATTGGAAGAGACCCGAGTCAGTGACCGAGATTCGTAGTTTTCTTGGTTTAGCCGGGTATTACCGAAGATTCATTGAAGGGTTTTCGAGGATTGCTACTCCGATGACTCAGTTGACCCGGAAGAATGTTCCGTTTGTGTGGACCGAGAAATGTGACAAGAGTTTCGAGAAATTGAAGAAGAGGTTGACTACCGCACCGATCTTGACTTTGCCTAATGGGAGCGATGGCCTAGTGATTTACATTGATGCTTCGAAAGAGGGTTTGGGTTGTGTATTGATGCAGAATGGGAAAGTGATTGCTTATGCTTCGAGGAAGTTGACCCCTAGTGAGCAGAATTACCCGACTCATGATATGGAGTTAGCGGTTATTGTCTTTGCGTTGCACAAATGGAACCACTACCTTTATGGGGCGAAGTTTGAGATTTTTACCGATCACAAGAGTTTGAAGTACCTTTTCTCCCAGAAAGAGTTGAATAATAGACAGCGCCGATGGATGGAATTGTTGAAGGATTATGATTGTACGATTTCTTATCACCCGGGAAAGGCGAATGTGGTAGCCGATGCAATTAGTAGAAAATCTTATGTGGCTTCGATGATGGTTCGAGAATGGAAAATGCTTGAGGATGTTCGAGATTGGTCTCCTCGTGAATCGAGACATGGGGCTATTTTTGCGAATATTAGGGTATCTCCGACCCTAATTCAGAGGATAAAGGAAGCTCAGAAAGAAGATCCCGAGTTGGTGAAGATAATGGGTAAATTGAAGGAAAAGAATTTCGAGGATTTTTCATTGAGCTCGAGTGGAGTGTTGACTTTTCGTGGTCGTTTGTGTGTTCCGGATGTTGATGGAATTAAACAGAGAGTTCTTGATGAGGGTCATAAATCGAGGTATACTATTCATCTGGGTAGTACGAAGATGTATCAGGATTTGAAGCAACAGTTTTGGTGGATTAATATGAAAAGGGAAATAGCTGAGTATGTATCGAGGTGTTTAACGTGTCAGCAGGTCAAAGCCGAGCATTAGAGACTCGCGGGATTACTTCAGCCGTTAGATATTCCCGAGTGGAAATGGGAGCATGTGACTATGGATTTCGTTACGGGATTGCCTCGTACCCGTAGGAAGTATGAGAGTGTTTGGGTAATAGTGGATAGATTGACCAAGAGTGCCCATTTCTTGCCTATTGACATCAGATATTCGATGGAGAAGCTTGCGACCCTTTATATCGATGAGATTGTTAGATTGCATGGGGTTCCGGTTAGCATCGTGTCAGATCGAGACCCGAGGTTTACTTCTAGATTCTGGAAGGCGTTTCAGGAAGCTTTGGGTACAGATTTACGATTCAGTACAGCTTTTCATCCCCAGACCGACGGTCAATCCGAGAGGACTATTCAGATTTTGGAGGATATGTTGCGAGCGTGTTCGATAGACTTTTCTGATTCTTGGAATTCGCACCTACCGTTAGTGGAATTCTCTTACAACAACAGTTATCAGGCTAGTATCGAGATGGCGCCGTTTGAGGCCTTGTATGGAAGGAAATGTAGATCGCCTATTTGTTGGGATGAGATTGGTGAAGCGAAAGTTTTGGGTATTGACTTGCTTCGGGATTCGGTTGAGAAAGTTAAAGTTATCCGGGATAGATTGAAGACAGCTCAGAGTCGACATAAGAGCTATGCAGACAACCGAAAGCGAGATCTTAGTTTTCAGATTGGTGATTGGGTGTTTTTGAAGGTATCTCCAAAGGTGGGTATTCGTAGGTTTGGGAAGAAAGGCAAATTGGCTCTGAGGTTTATTGGCCCGTTTGAGATTTTGGGAAAGGTTGGACTTCTAGCGTATCGTCTTGAGTTACCGCCATCTTTAGACCGGTTGCACAACGTGTTCCACGTTTCTATGCTTCGGAAGTATGTTCATGATCCATCGCACGTGTTACCGAGGATACCGGAGGATATTGAGCCCGATATGACTTATGAGGAACGACCGGTTCGGATTTTTGATTCCAAGGTCCAAGAGTTGATGAGCAAAAGTATTTCCGTGGCTTTTTGTTTAAGGTGAGTCTTGTTAAAATTCGGGTCGAATTTTCTTTAAGGGGGAGTGAATGTCACGACCCGAAATATAGGCTCTATTTTATTAGTAATTAAATGATTTTTATTTAATTATTTGCTTATTTATTTATTTAAATTATTACTTATTTGAATATTATGTGTGCAATTTATGTGTTATAATAATTTATGCCTAGCATTTTATTGGGTCATTTGTGGTAGTGTAGAATATTGGGTCTTAGTTGTTAGTGGGAAGTTTTGAGTTGGGTAGTATTAGAGGAGGGGGTCTTTGTGTAAGTTTTAAATTACCCCTACTCCTTCCCTCACCTCCTTCTCCCTCTTACACTCCATCTCCCTCACCCTACTCCCTCCCTTCCCAGCATCTCTCTCTCTCCTAGTAGAAAAGGGTAAGTTTTCTTCATCTTCCTTCTCTCTTCATTTACTCCTTCTTCCTCTCATTATTATTCATTTCTTAAAACGTAAACATTGTTTAGATCGTCGATAGGATCGCGTAGAATAAAAAAGATTTGAAATCCATCAACCTTGAGAAAATTCAAGTAAGTTACTTTTCCCCCATTTTAATGCTAAATTGTTCATATCATGTTTAGATAATGTTTGATGTGTTACATTTGAAGTTTGGATGAGTTTTGAATTTGTTTGGAATTTATTGAGTTTTGGTTGAAAATGGTGAATTGATGAATATCTTGATTCAATCTTGGTTTTGGTTGATAAAGGGTGTTGTTAAGGTCCCCTTTTTGTTTAAATAATGTTTGGGTACCTTAGAAATCTTGTTGGGAATGTTGGATTTTGGGTGTTATGTGTTTTGGGTTTGAAAATGGAAGAACCCCTGTTGTTCTTCCCGATTTCTTGCAATTCCGGAGTATTGGGCGACCGCCCAAAATCGTATGGGCGACCGCGCATCTTTCTGAAAGCTTTTGTGCTTGGTTGAGGGCCTTGTTGGGCGGCCGCACAGTCCCTTTTGGGCGGCCGCACAGTCCTTTGAAAATTTCAATTTTGTTAAAATTGTGTGAATGAAGGATGCATTTTGACCCAAATGTTGGGTGTCCTTCTAGTTGACCTTAGTGAACATTGTGGTACACTTTAGTGATAGAATTGGGTCCTTTGTGATCAAGTTTGTGTTTGAAATTCATTAATTGTTAAGTTGGATTCTGGAGCACCCTTATTGTGTATTGTTGGCTCATTTCATCTTCTTGGTGATTATTTGGCATGATTCCCTACTTTGGAATCCTTTGTTGTTTATCGTGCTAGTATTTTATTACTTAGCCTTTACGTGAAATCCCAGCTGGTATTTTGTGTGTGTTTGGGCGATGGGAAAGATTATAATGGCAAAGCCAAGTCCATTATAATGTTGACCATTGTTTTGCCCCCTTCTTTACCCTTTTCCAGATTGGCCTTGGAAGAGATGAGTTAGCGTTCCTTTGTGAATGTATCTAGCTAACGGGCATGACTTTGTGTCATGGTCCTTGTCCTTTGTGACACTTTTATGGTTATTGGTTCCGGTACCGGGGTTTTCTCTTCGGCTTTCATGCCATTATGAAGATGATGATTTGTTGATTATTGAAGCTGCGCAACGATCCTTTATTTGGATGTTCCGGTTTGGAAAACCTTGGCTATATCCTTTGTTATGTGTTTATTTCCGCTGCTATCTGTTATGTGATAATTGCTATGTGCTATGTGATATTTATCATTGCTTATTGCTTCTTGCATCATAGCATGTCATGTAGTTGCATTAGTAACTTATTGAGATTTATCTCACCCCCTTTTCTTTTATCTTTGTTTTTCCTTAACCCCCCAGGTGCTAAGGAATAGTCTCGCTGATCACGAGAAAGAGGACGTCGAGTGTGGATACATTCTTTTGGGGAAGGTTGATATAGGTTGGTTTACATTATGTAAATGTGTAACCAGTTTGGGATAGTTGTACCAATCAATGACGTCACTAAGAATTGTATATTTGTATTTTGTTGGGCATAAACTTGTGGAAGTTTATGTTAGTTGTAATTGAATTTTATCAAACATGGTTTTGTAAAACTTTGGTTCTTCACCCTTTTGGTATCAATTGGAATTTTTAACTTCAGTATTTCTGAGTTTTGGTTTTAGAGTCGACGTCCAGCTCGCGGTCTCGGGCCCGCGGGGTCCGGGGTCGCGACATGCAAAACATAAACAAGAATGCAATATGGATCAAACATGAAGATTTTCGAAAAACAAGTTTTGAGAATCAAGGAATCTAAGTCATGCAAGAAAAACGAAGAATACGAAGAACATATCTTGAGTGCTTGAAGAACACCAAGAGCACCAAGAACACAAATATCATGAAACTTCACCAAATCAAACAAATAATATATCAAAGTTACTGCATGAACAAAAGGATTCCAAATATGCAAACCAAAACATGAACAAATCAACAACAAGTTCAGAAAATGCAATTAAAGATACGAAAATTCGAAAAGTCTAAAACTACAAAATTCTCATATTCGCAACAAATAAAGCATTGATCGTTGAACTGTTGGGCTCTAAAGATTCGAAATTGTGATACGAACAAAACCCAACGAACGATTTCACAAATGGATAACCGAAACAAAATTAATCAAGAAGGGGGTTTTTCTGTCATAAAAAACGAGAACTCAAAAAAATTTCAGAAATAAAAAGGTTTAGAGTTAAGAAATCATACCATTTCGTCTTGAGGGCCTTTAGATTTTGATGTAGTAGCACGTTTTGGACCCATTTATATGCAAATATTATGAGAAATAGAGAAGAAAAGAGAGAAAATAAGAAGATAGAGAGAGAGAGAGAGAGAGAGAGAGAGTGACGAACGGGGAGAGAGAGAGAGAGAGAGAGAGAGTCTAGGAATGAGTGAGTGTTAGTACCCAACCTAAAAATGGGTTATTAGGCATTCTAGAACTCACAGGGACCTCCCAGGTATTTACGAGCTGTGCAGGACTTATCCAGGATTTCCCGAAAAGCCCAGATAAGAAGATATCAATGATGGATCGGATGAGGGATCGAAGATAGGCTTATATGATCATCCTCCAGAGTCCAGATAGGCATATCTCAAAAATCATGCTAATCTACTGGACCAGCCGGACGGCCACTTCCCCGGCCGGGCGGCCACTCTTTCCGGGCCAGGTTTTCTTATAAATAGCTGACCTCAGTTCATTATTTTGACACAATTGATTCTACGATTTTCTGAGTCAAAACTGACGAGGAAACTCTTAGTTTAAACCTTTTCGGCACCCTCGAAGCCTCTTCGAATCTTGAAGAAGCTTCAACCCTAGTTCTTGCCAATCAAGGTGAGTCTTCTTACTTTTCTTATTATGTTATTGTTATGTTCTTAGGCTAGATCTATATTATGCATGTTTTAATTATGTTTATGCATCCAAATTCATATGTTCTTCATGCGTTCTTCATGTTCTTAGTCTAAATTCATAATATATGCCATGACTAGGGTAGCGATCTTCATGTTTATGTGTTCATTCATATGTATTCATGATGTTCTTGTTATAATGCTAGATCTATGTCTTATACATTCATAACATGCTAGATCTTGGATTGTAATCCCTATTTATGTGCACATGCCATAGCCTATGATGATCCTAGGGTTTCATCAAACACTAATGCGATCTAGGAACTACTTCTAACCCTAATCTCCCCCCTCTATATGCATGATCCCACTTCATCTCTTCCCATTCTAATTCATCAATGAACTACACCGACCTAAGCTTCTCATGATGAGAAGAATGTAGGCAATCTCCGGATCCGGTTTCAATCACTAACACACACACACACACATTGATCATGATAGAAAGACCGATTCGTCGGGCAATAGGAGTGATAACATGAATATTCTTCTCTTATTGTAATTTGACCCCCGAACCCTATTATTCTCATAAATGGTTTTCTCAATGTTTTAACAACAAATAAAACAACGTGGCGACTCTCGATTTCAAACTCACATATTCACAGTGGCGACTCTGCAGGGGACTTGTTTCGAAAAACCTTTTTTCAAAACTTAAGAGGGTCTAACTTTCATAAACTTCATGATTTTGTGTGTGTTCTAACTGCCCCGCGCACCCCTTTTCTGCAAATCTGTTTCTAACGATTTCCTGCAGGTTTATGTGTTTATAGCATGTTTAAATGTTCTAGATCTACTCTATTATGTTCACTTTATGCTTAAATGCTATTACTATGAATTTTTATGCTATTAGACTCCTCTCGTGCATTGCATATCATTCCTAAAAATACGTAATCAAATGGCACACTACCACTAGTCCGTGTCACACTGCACACCCTACTGGATACTCTGCTGAGTGCACAAATTTTGGTGATCCTGTCGCCTTTATCTTCGTGGCACCCGGGCTATCTAACTCATCGTGTTCGCTCCCGAGACGTTGAGGTTAATCCTTGTTCATTTCTAAACCATTCAATTTGATTGAGTTAAGAACACTTATCAAAACAAGTAATCCCAATCTTAACTAAAATCATTCATCATGTTGCGTGTGTCTACCCTAGATCGACTCTAGTCAACCCTTGACCCGTCTAGGTCAACTCTAGTCAAACCTTAGACCCGTCTCGGTCAACTTGGTCTACCCTAGATCCACTCTAGTCAAACCTTAGACCCGTCTTGGTCAACCTGGTCTACCCTAGATCCACTCTAGTCAAACCCTTGACCCGTCTAGGTTAACCCTAGTTAAACTCTGACCTTCCTAGGTCAACTTACTCAATGCCATCCCGTCTAGGTCAAACTTTGGCCAACTTTGGTCAACCGACCTACCTCTAAGCCATCTAAGATTGCCCGTCATCTAGACCCATCTAGGTCAAACCGTTATCCTCGACCCGTCTAGGTCAATCCTTCCTTGACCCATCTAGGTCAAACCCGTCTTCGACCCGTCTAGATCAAACCTCTACCTCGACCATTCTAGGTCAACCCGTCACCTTGATCAAGGACCGAGTCATCTCTCTTTAGACCTCTAGGGTCATCTTCTAATACTTATGGTTTTCAAAATCACTGACCTCTTGCGGTCTACTCTCTCACTTTTTTTACTTAACCCGAACTACGGTGACCTGAGAATGCAATATGTGTGGGACCTCTCCCGCATAGTAAGGGGAACGTAGGAAGCTACCGGGCCGGTCAAACCTTTAGTCTTTTCATTCAAAGAACATTTCAAAAATACGGAGATCGAGTCTTTTCATAAAAAATGTTTTTATAAACAATGCCTTGTCATTAATTATAAGTCTAATTTAATTCAAATACTTAACTTCTCCACCACCACTACATAATCCTGCATCATGTCTGCCGAAGGGATCAACACAGTCACAACCGAAGCTACCACCCAAGGTCTTAAGACAACTCTCCACCCCAACACCGCTCTCAATGAGCAAATGGCCCACTTCAATGCCATCCTCAACAAACAAGCGGTCCATCTTGACACCACCTCAACAAGCAAGAAGCCTTCTATGAGAACATCCTCAACAAGAAACAAGTCCACTATGAGACTATTCTCAATGAGCAAGCAACCCTCTCCAGAACCGCTCTCAACGAACAAGAAACCTTCTTTGAGACTGTTCTCCTCAAGCAAACAGACCGCTTCCAGAAGGTGATGTCCAAGGCTCTAACGGACACAGAGAAACATCTTCAGTCTGACATTTATGGCATCTACGGGTACCTCAACCGCACTCTCCCTCATGCTCCATTTCAACACCCGTACGCTCCTCAAATGTATGGGTCACCACAGACTCTCCCTGTTGGGATTCCTCCTATGACTACCCATCAGCAAGGAATACCGGTGCCTAAACCACCCTCCAAGATGGTTCAACAACAAGGAATACCGGTGCCTAAACCACCCGCCAAGATGGTTCATGACAAGAAGGACGAACACGAGTACGATGACTTGGGTATGCCGTTAGACAAATGCTTCGAAAGTCTAGTTCAAGCCGGCAAGTTATCTCCTCTCCTTGACTTCAAACCAAAATTTGCAAGACAAGACTTAGATCCCTCCAAGCAATGCAAGTATCACCAATACGTTGGTCATGACACCGAGAATTGCCTCCATCTGAAGAGAAAGATCCAAAGCCTCATCAATAGCGGAGCCATCACCCGCCAAGGGAACCAATGGGCATAGAAGAAGAAGTTAAACCGGGCTACCTCCTTCTAAAATAAAATAAAATAAAATAAAGAGTCTTTCAGTCTTCGTAGGTTCTAGATAGTCTTTTAGTAAAAGTCCACCTCGGACATTAGTCTTTTTATTTTATTAGCAAAGCTCCACCCCGGACACTAGTTAGATTGTTAAATCCCACCTCGGACTAGTCAATTCGAGTCTTTAATAAAAGTGTCTTTATTTCTTTTCTCTCTAGACTTGAGACATAATCTTGCAATATACATCAATTCCATGAAAATTGTATTAATCTTAATTGACAATTGATTGCTATATCTTTATATAATGAATTAATCCCAAATATATTTATTAATGAAGACTCATTAAAAGGTAAATGGACCCACAAACCATCATACATAAATTAACAAACAATTAGTCTCAAAATAACAAACGCTTGATCAATTGAATCATTTTCTCTTTCCTATGTACCTTCTCTAAACCTACCCTCCTCGTGTACACCCACTGTGTGCACCCTCCATATACTCCCCTTTGCGTACACCCACTGTGTGCACCCTCCATATACATACCCCTCGTTTACACCCACTGTGGGCACCCACCATATATACTCCTTGTGTATACCCACTGTGTACACCCTCCATATACTCCCCTTTGTCTACACCCACTGTGTGCACTCTCCATATACATACCCCTCGTGTACACCCACTGTGTGCACCCACCATATATACTCCTTGTGTACACCCACTGTGTACACCCACCATATACTCCCCTTTATGTACACCCACTGTGTGCACCCTCCATATATATACCCCTCGTGTACACCCACTGTGTACACCCTCCATTTATGTATCCCTTGTGTACACCCACTGTGTGCACCCTCTATATATACTCCCTGTGTATACCCACTGTGTGCACCACCCATAGATTATCCTCCTCGTGTACACCCACTGTGTGCACTCTCCATATGTACCCTTCTCGTGTATACCCACTGTGTGCACCACCTAAATACTCCTCATATACACTTCCACCTTCCCTTAAAGAAGACGACGACTGCAGAGCTGTTCACCATCGAAGAAGCATCCGCACAATCACAAAGGATGTCCGTTCCCGACATGGCGATATACCGGGGCTGTCTGTCTCCCCACGAAGATGTCAACAAAATTCAAGGGGCTATTCAAACCCCCTCCACGACTTCTACCTCCCAAAGGCGAAAGCGAACTAGGGGCTCATCTTGCCCCACGTTTCAATATGTAAATGTATATATAAATAAAATAAAATAAAGCTCGCTAGGTCGAAACCCACAATGGGTGACTGAGGCAAAAATTAGAGCGAATGCACAAAAAAGAAGCCCGCTAGGGCGGCCTAGGTAAAAATAAGGGTGTGCACAAAGAAATAAATCAAAGAAAAGAAAAATAGAAGGGGCTATCATCATAGGAAAAGTAAAAGTCCCGCTTTCTTTTCATTTCATATTTTCTATTTTTCTTCCTTTTCAAAAGGGTTCAACTCATCTCTACAGCAGTGGTCCAAAGCAACAACTACAAACAAAGCAGTCCATAGCAACAAGCAACATTGGAGTAGACCAACTTTCTTTCTCAATACCGGTATCATCATCAACCAGATCATCCTCGAACTACGCGGACCTGAGCCTCTCACACCGAGAGGTACGTAGGCAACCTCCTGGTCTGGTCCACAAAATATATACAACCCACCTCGAGCCAACTTTCATTCTTTTCTCTCTTCACCATACACTACAATTTCTATTCTCTTTCTCAATTAATTAAGGCGTTTATTATTTCGAGACTACTTGTCTAAAACATAATCATATGATACGTAACTGATCAACGAGGTCCATTCTCGAGCAATCAAAAGACAATTCTGAATAAAACAATTTTCAAATGTCTCGACAAGTCTTCTGTTCTACAATCTAGGAAAGAGCTAAACACTTATTTTCTGTCAAGCAGGGGCTTCCTTCCTTTTATACGCATACTTCCTGTAAGGTCTAAATGCGAGAACTCCCTCTCTTGTTCTCTCTTTCTCTCTCTTCTCTCACTATAACAAAAGGCTCCTGCAAGTCGTCTGTACGTTTCTGTCTTTTTACTTTATTTCGAGTCGACTGAAATAAAAAAAAAGACGCTAAAAGAATATACCCACCTAGATTGAAAACCCGCAATGGCGGTCTAGAGAAAAAACAAGGTGCGTCTAAAAGGAGGTAGCTTCCCCACCTTATGCCCTCACCAAACTGGGGCCACCCTAACGGAATTAGGCTGCGTACTGATGCTCCAACAAGATCATTCCCCGCAGAAAGTCATCTCTCTCCATCGGAGCTCAACATGGATGACCTCTTTCTAAATGACCTCACCAAACTGGAGATGTCCCAATGGAATCGAACCAACTACTGATGCTCCAATGAGATCACTCTCCAACAAGGCTACTCCCCACCGAATGTCATCTCTCTCCACGAAGTTCGACATGGTTCACCTCTCTCAAGAACCCCCATTCAAACTGGGGCTTCTCCAAACAAAGTTAGGACAACTGCCTGGCTACTTAGAAATCACCAGCAACCCGATGAAATCTAACTCACCTGAAAGGATACCCTAATCAACAAACCCAACGAAGGACAAGTACTTGAATTAATTAGGCTGTAATTAATTATAAGGCATTTTTATAAGATTATTACATTTTCAAAAGTGTTTTCTATCATGACACATTATTTATAAAAACCCGCATGCTCGGTCTCCACTAATTTACAAAATGTCTTTCGTCCCATCTCTGTGATGTCCTAACTGACTCGGTCCTACACCATAGGTTACCCTTGGTACCCGCATCTCGCCTCCTCATAGGTCAAAAGCCCTAGATCTCCTTTAGGCAACTCGTACCAATAGAACTCAACTGGGTTACCCTTAGCCTGTGTAATGGACTCCTACACTATTTACATGCTATTTACATGCTATGTGCTACTCTATGTGCTACACGTTATTTACACGCTACATGCCATTTACGTGCTACTTGCTACTCTACATGTTGCATGCTACTGTACATATCATAATGGAAATCTTTATACATCCATGTATATATATACTATTCTACTGTCTGTGCTACAACTAAAAAAATGCAGAAACTAAGAGGCTGATTCACTAGCTTCACCCCGAGTCCACTTCCGCATATGGGGATACCTACCGGTCGAAGCACCATCATCACCGTGACTAGAAACATCACACTCCGTCAACTGCTGAATGACCTTCGCCACTTTCCTGTGATGCCTCCGAATGATCACCCGCAATTTCTCCTCTACCACAATGCGTGAGCCTCAAAGGCGCGTCCCAACAAAGTCATCATACAAGGCTCCCTCTACGACAAACTGTCTAGCATCAAGGCCCTTGGTCAACCTAACCCGGTCAGACAAAGACGTTGAAACAGTCATAGACCACGGAGGATCCACCGAAACCAAGTAGACTCTACCTACTCCATCCTAGGCTCGTGCCTTATCACCCAAATAAAGGACATCTCTGCTGTAGCCGATCAACAGCCTCCTCTGGCTCGTCGCCTCAATAAGCCGCTGTAGCAAGCAACTCAAAGTCTAGCTCCACCCACGGATGGAACGTCATGTCTCTCGGACAGGGTCCCCCCAGAAGAGTCTTCAAACTAAGCCTAAGTATAGTGCTGAGACGTCTCGTTTCCCTATACTCCTGCAGCTTGGCGCCCATCAACAAAGTACGAAAATCAAGCACTGGTCGTCCCAAATTGACCCATAGCAAGAATCTCGTAGGCCCAACACTACATGGGTAAGTCATCAACAAGAAGAGACTGAAACCAGAAGCAAACAAAGAACGGTTCATACCTCCAAGACAAAGTGTAAGCAGTCGACTGACTCCAACTGAGACTGACAACTCCGATCTAAAGAACGGTACAACTTCGTCAAACCCGTTGCTCCACAAGCAAGTCTGCTCACTACATCCAAGTCCACTGGGCATCCCAACAAAGGAATCATCGCCGTAGCATCAACATTAGTGGTCTACGAAAATCCATACCAAATAAATGGATGGAAAGCTATCTCTACATCACTACCACCGGTTTCAAGAGCCACCAACATCCCCTCATACTCCCCCCAAGCGCACCACTCCTGATGTCGGTGCAGTCAAACCCGATCAAGCTCTGTACAGTCTATGGAGTCCTCTCCCATAAGCTATTCACAATGCTACATGAGCCCCTCAACTTCAAAGAAGGCAATACAACCTGCAGATGCAAACAGGTATACACAACAAAGGTATGCAATTAACCTAGCAGTTTAATTTCATAAACATGTGTAAATATAAACCGTTGCATTAGGAGAATCCCCAAAATTCCCATCGAATACTATAAAAATCTCACAATCAAAACCTTGGTCTACCTAGGACAAGACAAGCCAACTCAAAGCAAATCCAAGACAAGTCAACTCCATACAAGTCCGAAAGCATTTTAATAATTAACGGACAAAAATATAACTTCATCCAAAATAATCTTTCTCAACGAAACGCTAATGTACATTACATCCCTATACCCTAACAAAAGTCAAACAACACAAAAAAGCACTTTTAACTAAGTCAACCAAGTCAAAAATCGGTCAAAGATTACAACATTTTTGGACCAAAGATTACTTAACATAAAATTTGCGTTTTTAACAAAACCACTAAAATCAGTACATTATACAAATAAATCAATCAACTTGGGTCGAAATCTACAAGCTCATGAAAACCCCAATTTAAAGTCATTAAACCCTAAGTACAAAATTAATTCAATCAAACCTTCCCGTATGAAGTAATTAACAATCAAACCTTCTCATTCGAAGTAATTTACAACCAAAACCCCATATCCTGGGTAACTTATAATCAAAACCTTTACAATCAAAGAAATTTCACTTAAACCCCAAACCTTGGGTAATCCACAACTAAATCCCTTACGTTCAACAAATTAATCAACAAAACCCCATACCTTGGTAATTTACAACGGAAACCCCAAACCTCGGGTAAAGTACAAATAAATCCTCCATCTTTAATATCAACATGCTTAAACCCCAAACAAGGGTAATTACAAAGCATAACCATTTAAACCCAAATTTTTTGGTAACTCACAATCAAACCTTCTCATTTAAAGTAATTTACAATCAAACCCTTCATTCAAGGTAAATTACAGTCAACTCACTTACTTAAAACAACTTACAACTAAGTCACTCGAACCCCATATCTTGGGTAATTTGCAAACAAAGCACCTCAACTTAATATCATCCAAATCCAAACCCCGTAACTTTGGGTAAATTACAATCAAACCTTCTCATTCGAAGTAATTAACAATCAAACCTTCTCATTCGAAGTGATTAATAATCAAACCTTCTCGTTAGAAGTAATTAACAATCAAACCTTCTCGTTAGAAGTAATTAGCAATCAAACCTTCTCGTTCGAAGTAATTAAAGCTTCTCGTTCGAAGTAATTAAACCTTCTCGTTCGAAGTAATCAACAATCAAACCTTTCATGCAAGGTAAATTCCAATCAAGTCCCTCGCTCCAAAATAACTCACAATCAAATCCTACACTAAGAGCAATTCACAATTAAAACCCTCTACGGTTAATATTTAAAACCCCGAACTTGGGTAACTTACAATTATAACTCTTACAAATCAACAAGAATTAACTTAAACCCCAGAACTTGGGTCATTCACAATCAAAATCTTTACAATCAAAGTAAAATGCAAATAAACCCCGAATTTGGGTAATCTACAAATTAAAATCTTTGCAATCTACATATGATTCATTTAAACCCCAAACTATGGGTAAAATACAACTAAAATTCACTTAAACCCCCAAATCTTGGGTAACTTATAATCAAAATCTTTACGACCAAAGTAAAATTCAATCGAGCCCAAACCATGGGTAAATCACGAGTAAACCTCTACGTTTAATACTAATCATTTTAACCCCAAACTTTGGGTAATTTACAATCAAATCAAGATTAACACATTTAAGCCCCAAACATTGGGAAATTCACATCTCTAAACTCAAGCAATCAAAACTCAAACCCTAGACTATAGGTAATTTCACTCAAACTTCACAAAGCTTAAAACCTAAACAAAAGGTATCTTACACCAACAAATTCCAAATCGTCCCAGAAGGCCTCCAAACTTCCAAATCAATCTAAAATTGGGTTCGGAAATCCTCTACAAAATTTCCAAATCAATCTAAAATTGTGTTCGGAAATCCTCTACAAAATTTCCAAATCAATCTAAAATTGGGTTCGGAAATCCTCTACAAAATTTCCAAATCAATCTAAAATTGGGTTCGAAAATCCTCTATAAAATTTCTAAAATCAAAAATTGGGTTCGGAAATCCTCTACAAAATTTCTAAATCAATCTAAAATTGGGTTCGGAAATCCTCTACAAAATTTCTAAAGCTTCTCTAAAATTGGGTTCGGAAACCCTCTACAAAATTTCTAAAGCTTCTCTAAAATTGGGTTCGGAAATCCTCTAAAAATTTCTAAATCAATCCATAATGAAAGGTCGGAACCTCCGTAAGCCCTAATCCTCCAAGTCAGTCTATAAATCGAGTACGTGCGCTCTATAGGAAGTTAGAATTTATCCCTAATTCTGTTCTCGATTCTTGAAACTTCTTGTCGAACCATACGTATGGCCTTCCCTCCTTTCCCTAGTAGGGTCCACGCGACTTTATTGTTTACGAATGCTTGATTATCCCCAGCAAAAGACGGCATCTCATTTCTTCCTTTCCCCGCAGATCTCGAACTACGACTGGCTTGATTCCACTTGGCTACGTAGGTAGCCTGACAAAGGTTCAGCCACCCGACCAACCTGGTCACATTCTTTCTCACTCCTCTCTCAATTTGGAACTCATGTTTCAGATCGGTTCCTTTCTTAGTCGACGACCATCCATTGCCTTGCAAGAAGCGTCGCCAAGGGGCTACTGTTAGTACTCAACCTGAAAATGAGTTATTAGGCATTCTAGAACTCACAGGGACCTCCCAGGTTTTTACAAGCTGCGCAGGACTTATCCAGAATTTCTCGAAAATCCCAGATAAGAAGATATCAACGACTGATCGGATGAGGGATCGAAGATAGGCTTATCTAATCATCCTCCAGAGTCCAGATAGGCATATCTCGAAAATCGTGCCAATCTACTGGACCGGTCGAGGGCCACTCTTCCCGAGCCAGGTTTTCTTATAAATAGCTGACCTCAGTTCATTATTTCGACACAATTCATTCTACGAGTTTCTGAGTCAAAACTGACGAGGAAACTCTTAGTTTAAGCCTTTTAGGCACCCTCGAAGCCTCTTCGAATCTTCAAGAAGCTTCAACCCTAGTTCTTGCCAATCAAGGTGAGTCTTCTTACTTTTCTTATTATGTTCTTGTTATGTTCTTAGGCTAGATCTATATTATGCATGTTTTCGTTATGTTTATGCATCCTTATTCATGCGTTCTTCATGTTCTTAGTCTAAATTCATAATATATGCCATGACTAGGGTAGCGATCTTCATGTTTATGTGTTCATTCATATGTATTCATGATGTTGTTGTTATAATGCTAGATCTACGTCTTATACATTTATAACATGCTAGATCTTGGATTGTAATCCCTATTTATGTGCACATGCCATAGCAAATAATGATCCTAGGGTTTCATCAAACCCTAATGCGATCTAGGAACTACTTCTAACCCTAATCTTTCCCCTCTATATGCATGATCCCGCTTCATCTCTTCCCATTTTAATTCATCAATGAACTACACCGACCTGAGCTTCTCATGATGAGAAGAATGTAGGCAATCTTCGGATCCGGTCTCAATCACTAACACACACACACATTGATCATGATAGAAAGAATGATTCGTCGGGCAATAGGAGTGATAACATGAATATTCTTCTCTTATTGTAATTTGACTCCCGAACCCTATTATTCTCATAAATGGTTTTCTCAATGTTTTAACAACAAATAAAACAACGTGGCGACTCTCGATTTCAAAATCACGTATTCACAGTTAGACGAAATAAGAAGAGAGAGAGAGAGAGAGAGAGAGAGAGAGAGAGAGAGAGAGCAGAGAGTGAGAATAGAGAGAGAGAGAAGATATTTTAGCATAGAAGGGGAAATAGAAGATGAAGGTCAACTTATATAGGGTTAGAGTTTTTAGAAGATGGGAAGTTAAAAGGACAAGCATTTAATGAATGTGTCATAAAAAGTACAGTGATGTGACACCAAGTGTGCAATAAAATTGTCCCACTTGCCTCATAAGTGTATGAACAATTTTGACTAATTTTTGCACAAACACCAAAAACATCTGTTTTGGTGTAAGTTTGGGTGCAAGAAATATATCCCCAGAAAATAAAATTTTTGAAAAACGGAAAACGAGGGAAAAATTAATTGCACAGGTACCCTTGAACAATCATGAAACGACAGAGATTCTATATAATAAATAAGAACTAACATACCTGGTACTTGTGAAAATTGAATACGTTTAATCATTTTAATAATAAATGAGGAGCATTGATTGAGCCGCATTAATGAGTTTTGCGCTAGAATAGGTGCAATATCATCATAGGCGCGCAGTACTGGTTGAGGCGCATAAGCATTATGGCGCGCTATATGATCTTTAGGCGCGTAGGCTGGCGCATGAAGTTTCCTCGAAACTTTGAAATTGATCTATAATTGAACTAAACTAACAAGACAAGAAATCATTAGTATTGACAAAATTATACAGACTAGTTAAGTTCAAGCATACCCATTTCTCCTCTTAAAAATATGAACCTTTTTGCATCTAGTGCCTTTGTAAGAATGTCAGCGATTTGATAGTTGGTTCCCACGTGTTCCAAATGACTGTTGCCTTTTTCCACATGGTCTTTGAGGAAGTGATATTTGATGTCTATGTGCTTTGTCTTGGAGTGCATGACAGGATTTTCAGAGACTGCAATTGTTGATGTATTATCGCAGTAAATGGGACAATTTTAATGATGTCATAGTCCACCAATTGCTGCTTCATCCATAAAATCTGACAGCAACAACTTCCAGCAATGATATATTCTGCTTCCGTAGTTGAGAAGATACTTGTGAATACCCCTTTCCGAATGCGGGCGACGCACGGTAAGTCTTTCTTTTATTTATCTTTCTTTTATCTTTTCTATGGGATTAGGATATTCAAGTTGGCATTTAACTTATTAAGAGTCGCCACGTTGTTTTTATCGAGCTAAAACATTGAGAAAAGCTAATAGATAGGGTTTGGGGGTCAAGGTACGACAAGAAAAGAATATCAAGTTATCACTCCTATCGCTCGATGGCTCGGACTTTCTATCATGATGAATGTCTTAGTAGTGTGTTAGTGATTGAGACCGGATCCAAAGATTTCCTACGTTCCTCTTGTGATGAGAAGCTCAGGTCGACGTAGTTCGCACATAATCGGAATAGAGAGAAGAAGAGGGATCATGCATGCTAGAGCAATAACAAGACTTGATAAGAAAAGCGAGCAATCAAAAGAACACCGATATATGTGGTTCACCAACTTGGCTACGTCCATGGGGAGGGGAGAGAATATTATTATCAATCTGGAGAAACAATTACAAGATCACACTATTACTGTTGCACGAATTATTGATCACAATAATTCCTAACGACGCAATTGTAGAATTACAGACCTCGCTCTGAGCACTCTAATGATTTATATGAGAAAAAACTACTAACTTTGATCTAGACTAATGGCCTCTATTTATACTGATGAAGTCTATCTTAAAGTCTGATAGGAACTTGGAATTATAGTACGAAACTGACTTGAAAATCTTCCCTTTTACGTAACTGCTGAAAACTGCACGAACCTGGGATCTGGAGTCTTGGTCCGGTCAGGTGTCTACCTTGGTCCAGTCGGACCCTTTGCCTTGGTCCGGCTGGGTGCCTTCTAATGTCCGCCCGGATCTACTCCTCTCTATCATGCAGAAATTCCGACGTGCTTTGGACTGCCCGGGTATTTAGTTTGGTGCGCCCGGACCTCATCAAGTCCGCCCGGGTCTTATGTTCCAGTCCGCCCGGACCTTTAGTGCTGCTCTATCCTGGAATTATGAAATCTTCCTGTTGTTTAAACCTTTAACTCGGCATACCAAATTCAAAGGCATTAACCCAACAATCTCCACCTTGACTTTCAATCTCCATGACAACAAACCTTTTCTCCCCCTCGCCTCTTCTCTATCTAATAGCTACGAACATTCAGCAAGTCTAAACAATGTTGGAACTTGCTTCCCATTACGGGTTTCATGAACATATCTGCAGGGTTGTCCGCCGTCCCTACCTTCTTCACCTCATCCCTTAGAAAGTGATATCTGACATCAATGTGCTTGGTCCTCTCATGATGAACTTGATCCTTGGCCAAACAAATCGCACTCAAACTATCGCAATAAATAATAGCCTGATCCTGATGTATCCCAAGATCGCTGATCAATCCCTTCAACCATATTCCTTCCTTAGCAGACTCTGTCAATGCCATGTATTCTGCTTCTGTTGTAGACAACGTCACTATAGCCTGCAAAGTAGCCTTCCAACTGAAAACTGACCCACCGAGCATGAATACATATCCGGTCATCGATCTTCTTCTATCAACATCACCTGAATAGTCCAAATCTGAGAACCCCTCTACTGCACATTCTGCTCCACCTCCATAGATAAGACCGACATCACTGGTACCCTGAAGGTACCTAAAGATCCGCTTCACAGCCTGCCAGTGCTCCTTACCCGGATTACCCATGAATTGACTAACAACACAAACTACCGGTGTAAGATCCGGCCTAGTACAGACCATAGCATACATTAAACTACCAACTGCGCTAGCATAGGGTACTCGAGCCATATGCTCTTTCTCCTCAACTGATTTGGGCCTAACGCAACTGACAACTGTGCATTCACTGCACTTGGAGTATCTATAGCTTTAGCTGTCGACATACCAAACCTTTCTAAAACTTTCTTGATGTAAATTTTCTGGGATAAGAACAGTTTTCATTTGGTTCTTTGTCAATAGATCTCTATACCCAAAATTTTCTTTGCGTTGCCCAAATCCTTCATCTCAAACTCTGCGGCCAGTAAACCTTTCAGTTTCTGAATCTCTGACTTCTTGACTGCTTCTATCAATATATCATCTACATAAAGCACCAAATAGATGTACGACCCATCTACCAACTTGTTGTGATACACACAACAATCATATGGGCTCCTCGTGTATCCGATCTCTGTCATATAGCTGTCAAACTTCTTGTACCACTGCCTCGGCGAATGCTTAAGTCCATACAAGGACTTCTTCAACCTACAAACTTGATCTTCTTTCCCAGGTACTTGAAATCCTTCCGGCTGTGTCATGTATATATCCTCTTCCAACTCTCCATGCAAGAAAGTTGTCTTGACGTCCAGTTGCTCAAGCTCTAAATCCCTCTGTGCCACTATCGCTAGCAACTCTCTGATCGAAGTGTGTCTGACCACTAGTGAGAAGATCTCATTATAGTCCACCCCTTCTCTCTGTGTGAAACCCCTTGCAACAACGCGAGATTTATACTTGACCCCCTCTGCCGGTGACATTCCTTCCTTCTTCTTGAAGATCCACTTGCAAGTCACAATCTTCCTGCCTTCTGGCCTTGTAGTCAACACCCAAGTCTGATTCTTGTGAAGAGACTCCATCTCATCACCCATAGCCGCATACCATTGAGTTGACTCTGAACATGTAACTGCTTCCTTGAAAGTAGAAGGTTCTGTAAGATCGGGCTCCACTTACTCAGCAACCTGCAGTGCATAAGACACCACGTCTTCAAATCCATACCTCTCAGGTGGCTTCCCGAAATTAGCTCTTCTTGACCTTCTTTGTGCTAACCCATGTTCCTCGGGAACTAAACTTGAGCTTTTTGGTGCTTCAGTCTCTATCTCTGTTAGTGGATCCTGATTAACATCTGACTGTGGGACAACTAACTCTTCTGTATCTTGTTGCTCCACCTGTTTATCAACACCACCAACACTTGAAACAATCGTAGATCTCATAATAGGGTTAATAATAGAATTCTCATCAAACACGACGTTCCTACTGATAATCACCCTATTTTCTGATAGAGACCAAATGCGGTATCCCTTGATACCATCTCCATATCCCATGAATACCCCCTTTCTAGCTCTAGGTTCTAACTTCCCATCATCCACATGATAATAAGCCGTACACCTAAAAGCCCTTAAAATATAGTAATCAACAGGTTTACAGGTCCATACCTCAAAGGGAACTTTGAGACCAATACCGATATGAGGTCCACGATTAATCAAGTAACATGCTGTACTAACCGCCTCTGCCCAGAAACGTTTAGACAACCCTACATTAGAGAGCATGCACCTAGCTCTCTCAAGTAATGTCTGATTCATCCGTTCTACTACACCATTCTGCTGTGGCGTGCCTCTGATGGTGTGATGCCTAGAAATCCCCACCTCTCTGCAAAACGAATCTAACTCAGTACTGCAGAACTCCAAACCATTATCTGTCCGGAGCTTCTTAATCTTCTTCTCTGTCTGGTTCTCCACTACTGTCTTCCAGCCCTTGAAATTTCTCAGAGCCTCATTCTTGTGCTTCATGATAATCACCCAAGTCCTCCTTAAATAGTCATCAACAATAGACAAGAAATACATGTGCCCCCTTAGAGATTCCTGACGTGAAGGTCCCCAACAATCTGAGTGAAGATAATCCAGAACACCTTTTGTGTTATGTATACCCTTGGGAAAACTATTACGCTTCATCTTCCCTAGTAGACAATGCTCACAAAATTTAAGGTCCTTGAACTTATGGCCCTATAGAAGATTCCATTTGGTCAGCTCCTGTATCCCTCGAGTGCTCATGTGTCCGAGCCTGATGTGCCACAGCTTATACATATCTCCCTCGTTCACCTCTGACGATGCAACCATAGCCAACCCTGCAAGCGTTCTTCCTTGAAGGAAATACAAGGAGCCCTACTTAAGGCCTTCCAGTACCACCTCTGAACCATTACAGACACTGACTGCTCCACCTTTACCTTTGAAACTGAACCCTTTGCTGTCCAACTGACTAAGAGAAATCAGATTCTTCGTCATAAGTGGAACGTGTCGAACCTCGTTCAAAGTGACAAACTTTTCATCATGAGTCCTGACCTTGATCGAACCGATACCGACAACCTTGCAGACTGCACTGTTGGCCATGCTTATTTTACCGCCATCCACCTGCCTGTAATCAGTAAACCATTCTCTCCTAGGACTGATATGGTACGATTCCCCTGAATCAAGAATCCATGTGTCAGATGCACATGCTGATTCTGATGTAGCTAGAGCATAATCATCATCTGAACCGCTATCCTTGGCCATCATAGCCTCTGCTCTGACAGGTGCCTTGCATTGCTTCTTTTTGGGACAGTCGAACTTCCAATGCCCTTCTCCTTGCAGAAATTACAAATATCCCCAGGCTTCGACCCTTCTTGTGTGAAGAATTACCTTTATTTTTCTTCCTCTTACTAGAACCCCTGTTGTTGCTACTACTAGCAACCAAACCTGATGACTGGGTACCTTCCTAATTCCCACTCTCCTTTCGGTGTAACTCTCTCGTCTTGAGAGAAGTTTTAACTTTCTCTAGAGAGATACCATCTTTATGATTTATGCACGAATCGACATAACTAAAAGTTGCAAGGCTGCATCCTCATCTTCCACAACTACTCCTATATTACGCAGTTCAAGTAATTCAGAAGTAAATCTATCAAGATGATCATTTATGGGCGTACCTTCAGTCATCCGAAAATCATACAGCTTCTTCTTTAGGTATAGCTTATTAGTCAATGAACGTGTCATGTACATATCTTCCAACATTAACCAAAGATCGCTTCCGGAGTCCGTTCCTGTAACATTGGTTAGGATCTCATCATCCAACTGTCTGACGATCTTGGCGTGAGCCTTCTGATCTAACTTCTTCAATGCCGCCGCCTCCTTTGCTGTTTCTTGCTTGACATTCTCTAACTGTTCTGCGGTAGTTTCTGTGGTGACTGCCTTACCCTTGGGATCCTTATGTTCCCTGATTACAATCTCCAACGGTTCCCATAAATCTTTGTCTATTAACAAAGCTTTCATCTTGATCTGCCAGAGAGAAAAACTATTCTTCCCATTGAACTTGTCGATCAAATCTGCTCCTTGACCCATCTTCTTATTCTCTACAGCGGAATCCCTGAACCTCCAACCACGAACCAAAGCTCTGGAATAACCAGAGCTCTGATACCACTTGTTAGAGCAATAACAAGAAATGATAAGAAAAGCGAGCAATCACAAGAACACCGATATACGTGGTTCACCAACTTGGCTACGTCTACGGGGAGAGGAGATAATATTATTATCAATCTGGAGAAACAATTACAAGATCACACTATTACTGTTGCACAAATTATTGATCACAATAATTCCTAACTGTGCAACTGTAGAATTACAGACCTCGCTTAGAGCACTCTAATGATTTATCTGAGACAAAACTACTAACTTTGATCTAGACAAATGGCCTCTATTTATACCAGTGAAGTCTATCTTAAAGTCTGATAGGAACTTGGAATTCTAGTACAAAACTGACTTGAAAACCTTTCCTTTTATGTAACTGCTGAAAACTGCACGAACCTGGGATCTGGAGTCTTGGTCCGGTCGGGTGTCTACCTTGGTCCGGTCGGACCCTTTGCCTTGGTCCCGAAGCACATGATCCAACATCCCAAATAATTAAGAAGTTATTTATTTGTTCATTTTCTTTTAGTATATGAATGCGTAATTTTAATAATAATGATGATGATTTCGTAAGCAAGACAGATCCTAGATCGGGTGGATTGGGTGCTCCTTGACCTTCCCAATCCATAACTTAACCCCCGAACTCAAGAATCTCACGGTCCGTGTTCCGTTCAATAACATGGTGGCGACTCTCAACTCAATTCAAAAAGGCAAAAAGGGGAGGGAAACGACTCTTTTTCTCCGGGCGCGAACAGTGGCGACTCCGCTGGGGATGATCATCATAAGAGGGTTAGACTTGCGTTGAAATCATCGTCATTATTTTTGAAATTCTGCATTCTGTACGATTTTATTTTCCCAGACTAGGATGTCTCGTACGAGGTATTCGATGTCTCGTACGACACATCTCAGTTTTGTTCGGCTGATCTGATTCTCTGGTTTGAAAAAGGATTTTTGTTCGGTTCAAACACGTACACAGGGTTTCAGATCTGTACCCCCCTCTATTTCTGAGCTTAGGACCCTCCTAACGACGAAAAACTCCCCATATATCATAAGTCTAACCTTTGTTTTGCAGGAGTACTTGCTAAATATTTTATTCTATGCTTTGCTTATGCTTGCCTTATGTGTGAACTACGACGGCCTGAGTTCCTCTGCAAGAGGGAAACGTAGGCAGCTGTAGACACCCCATTTTGGACACTCATTTACAATCACACTACTTCTGTGTCTCGCCTTTGATTTGGGTCGAAACTCATTAAGTTGGACATGTTTCGTTAAGTTTCCGACTGACTCCGTTAGTCAGAGGCCAAAATGAACATTAAAACTACTGCAGAGGGCAAAAAGTGAATTCCAGCACTGAGATACCTCGTACGAGACATCCCCCTTGACAGTCGGGTTTTGGTCAGTTTCCTTGTTGATCTTAACCCCTTTTCTTGGAAAACACTTAAGCAATCCGGAAAAATCTAATGGACGATCCTAGAGTCCAAAAATACCTCTGTGGGAATCAAGTCTTGGATTCCCATCACAACTTACCTTCTTCGCCAAAACCCTAGGTCCAAAACTCCTATAAATATAGAGGTTCTTGAACCGAAAAAAGGCTAGAATCCTCATTCACCCAAAAGCCACTCCAAATCTGATCAAAGAGGTCCCCATAATCAGTCCCTCTTCCTCACCCACGAAATTCAAGCCTCCACAACACCATTCAAGCCAAGTTCATTGGATCATCAAGGCCTTTAGTCAAGACCATCCATAGGATTCTTGAAGAACGCTTAGGTAAAACTCCTTGTTTTCTACCTTCTCATCTCCTTCTTTGTCTTTGAAGTAGTGTGATTCCATTAAAGGATCAGCCTAGAGCCTCTCCAATCCATGGAGATGGCGACCCCGCGGGCCGGGAACTCGTGAGCTGGACGTCGACTTAATTAATAAAACACCAAAATAGAGAAGATAAAAATTCCTCTTTATAACAAAAGATATAATACACGGTTTTAGAAATTCCATTCTTAACAACTTTATAATACAACTAATATAAGCTCCACAAGCTTACACCAAAATACCAAAACATTACAACTCTAAATGAAGTCAGTTTGGTAACACTATCTCATAGGTCATACATTTAACAACAATGTAAACTGAACAACAACCTGCCCAAAAGTCATGAACACTCTCGAAGTCCTTCTCGTGATCAGCGAGTCCTATCAATTTCCTCCTGGGGGGGTGTTAAGGAAACAAAGTTGAAAAGAAAGGGGGTGAGATAAATCTCAATAAGCCACTTATGCAACTACATGAAAATATTATGCAATAAACAATAATAAGTCCCACATAGCACTTAGCACATAACAGTTAACAGATAGCAGCGGAAATAAACAAGTTACGAAGGATACTAAGCCAAGGTTTCACCAAATGGATATAAAAAAGAATCCCTGTGCAGAACCAACCGATCAACTAATCAACCATAGTAGCATAACAGCTGAAGAGAAATCCCCCGGTACCAGAACCATGAAACCAATAGTAACAAGGGGAAAATGACACAAAGTCATAACCCAAAACGAACTAGCTAGAATACTCACTCAAGGGAGCTAGCTCATCCCAACCAAGGCCATATGGAAGGGGAAAGAAGGACCAATGGACAATATCATACTGGAGTCGGTTTGTGTGCCATTATAATATTCCCCATTGGCTGACTCGAATACAAATACCAGCCGGACTTTCAAATAAAGGCTAAGCAATAAATACTAGCTTGATAAACAACCAATGATTCCAAAGTAGGGAACCATGCCAAATAGTCATCATAAAGATAAGCCAAACCAAAAATACATCAAGAAGACGCTCCAAAATCCCAATTAACACTTAACCAAATTCCATCACATATTTGATCACAAAGGACCCATTTCCAACACTAGAGTGTACCAAGATGTTCATAAAGGTCAACTAGGATAGTACGTAAAATATAAACCGAACCACACTCTTAAATCACACAAAAAGAACAAGTATAAACTTTCAGTAAGCACTGTGCGGCCGCCCATTTCTGGTTGTGCGGTCGCCCACTATGCCCTGCAACCAAGACAAAAACCTTCCAGATAGGTGTGCGTCCGCACGCCCCAATTTGGGCGGTCGCCCACCCCCACCCGACTGGACCAACTGCATTAAATTATACTCCCTTCGTTTCACCGTCTCAAAAGCATTACACATTAACACTTATAACACTCATATGAACAAACCCAACTCATTTTACTCAGTCCAAAACATCCCAAAACAAGCATTTCATAACCCAAAACAAGTAATGATCCAAACATCAATTATCACAAAAATAACCAAAATACCAATCAACTCCAAATTCATCCATAACACAATATATAACAATCATAGCATCATAGAAGCTAAGGATGAACATTTTTAGCATAAAAGGGGGAAAGCAACTTACTTGGAAAATTATGAAATGAGACGGAAATCGCTCTTACTTAGCTACAAACTATCCTAACGATAATCTGAGCATTTTATATAAAAGGAGTATTAAGAAAAGATGAATAAAAGAAGAACAAAAGAAGGAAAATAACAATGAAGTTCTTACCTTTCTTTCAATGGTGATGTGCGGAGAGAGAGAAGGGAAATGTGTAAGAATGAAATTGCTAGGGAAGGTGAGGGAGATAATATCTAATACCCAAAATTACGGATTGGTCACTCCTAGTTAAAACCTTTAACAAAAATACCCCAAAGTTCCAAAATACTTCCAAAGACTCCCAAACTCAAATTTACACTACGAACCTTAAAGTTTCAACTTAACAAAACTAACTCAAATAAATCATAAAAATGCTTAAATAAATAATAAACAAAGTGCCAAGGTTTCGGGTCGTGACAGATGGTCTCGAAGCACATGATCCAACATCCCAAATAAATAAGCAATTATTTATTTGTTTGTTTTCCTTTTGCGAACATTTTGCATGATTTTGAAACAATGATGATGATTTCTTAGCAAGACCAATCCTAGATTGGTTGAATTGGGTGCTCCTTGACCTTCCCAATTCATAACTTAACCCCCGAATCCAGACATCTCGGTCCGTTTTCCGACAACAACATGGTGGTGACTCTCAAAACAAATCAAAAAGGGTAAATCGAAGTACGAAAAGGCACCTCGAAGGAAACAAAAAACCCGCGCGCAAACAGCAGCCACTTGGCCCGGCCATTGCTTGTTTTTTTGTTTTACTTTCAAAAATAACTTTCTATTTTATCTTTGTCATCAAGATCTTGACTCTCACACACGTGCACACATGTAGAATAATTGCACTACATACCCTATAAACCCGGCTCCCAATCGGAGGACGGATGTCGGTCAGCACCCCCATTCTAACAAATGGCCCTTGCCCGTCTCTCCAAAGATGGTGTACCCACTCCGTGACACGCTCCTAGACTGTGTTCATGGGGGAGCCTTAGCCGTAAGCCCTGCATCAACCTCATGCATACATACTAGTTAATAAGATACTTCTTGAGACCGGTCGGTTCGATTCTTAGGGTTGTTTTAACCTTTGCCCAAGATAACGCATCTTTACAATTTATAATCATCCCTTGTGAATATGACGAATGTCCCTTTGGTAAAATGTTGAACAAAGAATCTTGAAAGAATGGAGAACCTCTCTACGAAAATCCGAGTTTGTGTTTTCCTACTTTCACTATTCTGTGCGGGATTGTGGATGCCATTTTGGCTTAGTTTTGACCGCACCGTTCAACATGTCCCTTAAAATTCACAAGGTTTGATTGCATTAATGCATTGTTTAACAAAGTGAAAAACAACTACGGAATCACTTAGGTTTGGTTAATTAAATGGTGGATTCCGATGAGAATATGGGACCTTTGCCCGAATTGTCCGTTTGGATTGAAAAACAAGGGGCTCATATCCTAGGGTGACAGAATCCACTGTTCCAAGACGAACTAGATAGTAACCTCTCAAAATGGATTCAATTCCATCCGACCAATAGGATTAAAATCTGCAAATCTGACTGTCAGGTTAGATGTCTCGTACGATACATCCATTGTCTCGTACGAGACATCTCTCCTTTTCTGTGAGTCTGCCGTGTTGGTCAATCCTATTTCATAAAAGTTGACTTGTTGGGACCCCATCCTGGATTTGACACAGTTTCTGCACTCTAGGTCCGTCCGATCAGCAAAGTAGCTCCTCGCTCTTGACACAATGCCCGCCCGCACGGAAATGTCTATCAGAGAAATCTCATAAAGTCCGCGCTTCAAGTTGGAAGCCACCGGAGGTTGGAAGGAAGGCCTACCCAACGGAGAGGCCCCGGAAATCAATATCATGCAAGAATTTTGCTTTAGAAGGCTCGACCATGCCTCTTATTATGCTCATGACCAAGTCAAAGAGTGTAATGAGCAAAGCGAAAAAGACTGGTCTGAGATCGAGAAGATGATCGACGGCAGTAAGCTTGAGATGTTACAAGCTGAATACAATGAAATGAGTAAATGGTACAATGACGCCATCGAGAGGGCTCAGAACTTGGAAGACAACCAAGAAAAGGTCATCAACGATGAGGTGGGTAACTGCATCAGCCTACTTTATCATGACCTAAAGGACCAATTGGAGGAGGAACATAATCATCACCTCAATGTCATGAGGGACCATTACGAAAGCATCATGCAAAGCCTCCAACCTAAGCCACCAAGAGTCTACACATATTTAAGTCAAATCCTACTTAAGAGAGTGTTTTGTGAGCTTGAGAGGGAAGGAAAGCTAGCACCTATGAAGGGGTACAAACCCAAATATGAGGGGGCCGGAAAGGCCTTGCACCTGTATTGCTACTACCATCAGTGCCGCAGTCACCACACCGAAAAATGCAACAACTTGAGGGATAAGATCCAAGATATCATCGACCAAGGCACCCTACAGATAATAGGCAATGGAATTGGCCTCGTGTTAAAGAATGAGGGGTCCAGACCTCAAGCTCCTTTTCCGCTCCATTAGTCAGAAGTTTAATAGACTAGTTTTTTACTTCATTTTAATAGATTAGACGTTTCTTTCCTTTCTTTTAAGAAACTAGTTATTTTTAACTCTTTAAGGGATCCTACTCACTCGAGAAACATTGTGGGTGAGAGCATGCCCTCCTATCAGTTTCAACCTTTAGTAATAGTTAGTTTCTTTTAAATTTCTCACTTTTTTTGTACTTTTTCAAAAGCAAAGTAGTGTAGAAATGGTAGAAGTACACAACGTAAATGACTATTTTAAGGCGATTCCATTCTCCGGAACACGCCCAGTACTTAACATGATGCTAAAAGAAGGGTACTTCCCCGGTATTGGACTTGGCAAGCATGTACAAGGGATAAAAGAACCACCACCTGTCGTTCTATACCCCTAGAATATGGTCTAGGGTATGTGTCACCACTCAAGGGCATCCCTAAGGAAGAAAGGGATTGGACCTCATACATAGTGCCACTAGCACCACCCTATCGAAAGACTCTAAACGGGTACTTTGTACGTGGGGGGGAAAACTTACCATACTTCATGTTCCCTGAACCATGGATCGACCATAGGGGAAACTCCAATCGGGCTTTGAAATATTCTGTGACTGTGATCCGTACTCACTTGAAACAGAACCAACACAGTTCTCATGGCTACCTCGAGAATTAGGGGGTACCAAGGCTGAAGCATTCAGTGAGTGGGTGTAGATACCCCGATCTCGCATGCCTTATCAAACCTCTTTTAATTGGTCTAAACCCTAAAATTGACCTAAGCCCTCGATTTAGCTATGCGGGAGTGCCGTGAGCCTTATCGGTGCATCGAATGGATGAACGGACTTTAAATTCATGATCAGAGCGAAAAAAATGAGTAAACAGGCATAAACTTCAAATTTTTGAGCTGTGGGGCCCGAAACGGGGCCCGCACCCTTAGAACTGCTCGTTACCGTCCATTCTGTGCATTAAAAATATATTATTGTCGTTCCTTGCTTATGAAAATATTTCAGATATACCGGCCTGACCAGAAAAATATTCCGAGCAACTTTCATGTCGGACCCGCGGACAACCGGGACACTGAAGCGCACACGACGGAGCAGTTGCGGGGCTAATGCCGGAACGGGAAAGATGGTTATCCACATTGCAAAATATCTCAAAAGATCTCAGGAAGTGGTGGACCAATCAGAGCTTGACACGTGGCTAAGGAAGATGACTTGAAGCCTTAGTGTAAGAAGGATAGATAATGATAAAAAAAATCACCTCCCTCCTCCCATACACTTCATACACAAGTTATTTTCACACCCTCTCCATATTCAGCCCATAACCTCCCTCCTCCAATTTACAACCAATTTACAACCTCCCTCCTCCATATTACACCCTTCTCCAATAACATAAAAGGGGGACTCCCTCTTGATCAAAAAAGAGAGACTACCATTTTCCTTACACCCTCCTCTCTCATTTTCTCTCAACCAAACTTCAGCCATCACACCACCACTACACCACCACTCCTCCACCACTTCTACACCATCAAAAACCTCAAACAACTCACCAAAAACCTCAAAGCAACAACTCCAAAAAACACAAAAACAACTTCAATCAAACACAAAAAAAGAAAGTCTTCCCTTTGTAGACAAAGGGAGTGTTGGTCCCAGAGGGCAACAAGGGTATAGAACCGCTAGAGGGGGGGTGAATGGCGGTCCAAAGCTTTCTCAAAAATACCCTTAAAATCAACCGAGTACTTATCAGTTTGGCCAATTGCGGTTCAAAGCACAAGAACCGAACTGATAAAATGCACAGCGTAGTTTGCGGTTTGGCCAAATAGGTTAGTTAAAGAGTTGGGAGGTTTGACTCAGGTTGAGAAAACACTATGATGCAACTGAATAGTTAAACTTAAAGTTCAAAGGAAAACACAATTCATCTTTCAAGTCATTTCATATATGGAGACAAGTTAAAGACCACAAACAAGAAAGATAAATACCAAGACAGAAAAAAAGATCAAACACACAAATTGAAGAGGTTCGTTCTTAAATGAACTACGTCCTCTACCTAGATGGTTAGTCTAGGATTTTCTAATAGCTACTAGACTTGTATTAATTTAGAGGAGGTTTTACAAGATGAATCTAAACTCTAAACAATAAGTCTAACCTAAGCTATAAAAACAACCGGTGTTTTCGAAGTATATAATCTATGTGATAATATAAATCGGGTGTGTGTGTGAAAAGAAATCAAATGCTCTAAGTATCTAAATGATGGTTGAGCAAATGGAAGTCTTTTGGTGTAAAGGCTGAGTATGAAAGGTTGTTTGGCTTGAAGCTTTGATGAAGAAAACTGGGTTTGCTAAGGAGATGGTTTGAAGATATGAATATCTGGGTTTGAATCTTCAAAGCAAACTTGAATATTTGGGAATGAATCTTTTGAGTAACCTTCATTGTTAAATAATGGAGGCTATTTATAGGCAGAGCACCCTTGTGACCGTTGGGTAAAGATTTGAATCAAATCTGAAGGGTACAGTGCTGTCGAAATCCCATTGGTTGAGCTGTCATTTTCGTCCTTGGTTTTGTCTTGTAGTCCTAAGTAGTTGTTGCACCACTATCTGACATTTGTCCTTTGTTGGAGAAAGGACTAACGGTAAACAATTCAAACTGATAGACAAACTGACATTCCTTGCAAAAACTCCAAGTTAACTTAGAGTTATTTTGACAAGACATAACAACATTCCTTTACGGTTAAAAAGGGAATGTTTGTCTAAGGAATAAATGACATATCTTTAATTCTTCAATAACTGCTCTGCGGTTTCACCAAGCATAGGAGCAGTTTGAAGGATGATCTTGATGGACGGTTTCATCAAACATGCAGACTACAGTTTGATGAAAACTGAAGGACTCCATGCTGGCGGTCTCAAGATGACGGCTTGAAGCACTAAACCGCTAAGGTATAAAACTGAACTATACTCAGCCTTGATAATCAAAAATCTAGAAATGGACTTATCTAAAAATTGAAGTAGAACTTCATTACATGCGGTCCTAAAGTCCATAAAAAGACACGTGGCATGGATCAATCAAATTAAGGTGGGTGTACTAACAATGAATCCTAACAATCTCCCCCTATTTGATTGATGCCATTACCACACTATGATAATAGCAAAACATTGTACTTGGTAAGAACATGTCCGAAATAAATATCATGAAATTGCATGTCCCAAGTCAATGCACACACTATGCTAGATCATAGATTTCTAATCTATCAAAAACAAAGGAAATAAAGAAAAGATAGAAAAGAAATGCATTCAGATGCATATAGAATGATATGATTTTGAGAATCAGAAATGCATGTTTAAACTGAATGTTTAAAACACAATGCATTTAAAAGTATTTTCATGATGAATGTAGTGCATGAGGTTTTAAGAAATGCAAGCATTGTTTAACAAACAAGCAGTTTGAATAAACAAAGTTTTGGAAACAGAATGCTATGCAGTCATTCTCATTATAATTCAATCATAAAGGTTTGAAACTTACAAAGTACATGAATTATAAGAGAAAACACAAAAGATTTAGAAATTACAATCTAGTCTATCTCATCACCGGCAGCAGGAGCTATAACTTCTTCAACATTTTCAGCAATATTGGCCTGCGCGGCTTGATTATCAACTGCAGCTTGATCTTGGGCGGCTTGATCAACATTAGCATTGTTGGATTGGGAAGCATTTGTAGAACTGGAGGCATGGGCGGTTTCAATGACCAAATCTGCTGCACGAAGCCGAACCACAGTTGGTTCATTGATTCTAGATTCAATAGCAGCAGTTTGTCTGACCAGACTGTCGGTTCTAAGCAATAAGTGCTCAAAGCTGTCAAATGAATGTTGAGCCAAGATGTCAAGCTTTCCTTCAATAGAGTCCATCCTGGTATCAACTGCCTGCTGCTTTAAGGAATAAATCTCATGGTTGGTTCTGACCATGTCTTGAAGGGCAAGTTGATTTTCCAAAACTCCTTTCAGCATATTTTTTATCACAAAAATATCATTCACTCTCTCCCCCTTAATTACATCAAGATCAGACTGAATAGTGAGGAGATGAGTGTCAAACCGAGAAGTAGCTGCTTGCATATGAAACTGAATGTTCCTAACCACATCTATAAAATCGGCGGTTGAGGCACGAAGTGGTAAAACTGGATAGGAAGAAACTGAAGGAGGAACTTCATCAGAAGGAGTGTAGTCAGGCATAGGATCATCATCATCATCTTCAGAGATGGAGATGGCATCATCAGAGATTGGGATGGCCTTTTCGATTGGATGGAAAGAAGATGAAGGCATTTTGGCTTTGCCTTTGACCTTAGTACGAGCCTCCTCAAAAGATTCACCCATTGAAACTCTAAGGGCAATCTCAATTTCAATGGGATCAAACTGATCAGAAGAATGAATAGGAATAATGGTAGTTTGAGAAGGAGGTGAGGGAACAGGATATCTCATATAGTCATCATAGAGAAAGATGGAAGGAGAAGGCACAATGAATATTATATAGAGACTGGGAATGCAAAGACAATTAAAGAAAAGAAAGAATTTGGAGGCAAGAGTGGGATCATTCATAACCTGGTAGGCTATTTCAGCCAAGAGCTGTTCTACAGCGGCTAGAATGATTTGGTCCACAACAGCTTCCATATCATCTTTGGGAAAAAATGCATAAGGGTTGGGGCGGCCTGACTTGAGAAACCTTTCTTCGGCTTTAGCAGCGGCACGAGCACGAGCCCCAGCCCTTCTATCCCTTGAAGTCTTTGATTTGAACCGCTTCAAGTAGGAAGCCACTTCTGCAGCACTCTTCCATTTCCTTTTTTTGGTTTGATAATTAAAACCGTTGTCTGAGCTGAAGGGGAAGCAGTAGATAGAACCGACGGTTGAACTTCAGTTAAAGCTAGCGGTTGAAACGAAGAAGATGGTTGAGCCGAAAATGTAGAAACCGAAGGTTGAGCAATTGAGAGAACTGGTGATGGTAGAACCGCTGCGGCATACGGTAAGTCTGGAGATGAATGACTGGATCCTGGTTGAACTGGAGATGACTGAACCGGAGACGGAGTGTGCTCTGGTGAGTCAAACTTCAATTTTCTCTTAAGTATTGGAGGTGAGTCCTCAATCATCATAGGATCGATGCCTGCCTTCCTCATTTCAGCCCTTTTCCTTAGCTCCTTAGCAAATGAGCCTTCATGAGGTGAATGATCTCTTTTGTAATCAGCCTCACTGAAGTCTACTGCTCCTAGTGGCCTTGACTGCCAATGTTCCACAAAATCACTTTTCTTCACTAACCTTCCTCTTTTCTTCAGCGGTTGAACCTCAAGGATTTCAATGTCTTGCTCAGGTTCACCAAGTGCCTCAGACACATCAGTCTTCTCAGGCATAGCTGCAGCCTCAAATAATTCGGTTTGCTCAGGCTGTACCGCAACCTCAGACACTTCGGTCTGCTCAGGCTCGGTTTGAAAAGAAGGTTTAAGGTTTGGAAGGGCATTATAAATGGTAGCCAACTGTTCATCAGTAAACTGAACAGAGGGCGGTTTAGAGGTTGGAGGTTTAGGAGGAGAGGAGATAGGAATGAAAAGATGAGGTGAAGGAATGTGTTCTGCAATAGATTTGGCTCTGGCAGCTTTGAGAGAGGAGGCATCCATTGCAAAGTTGAGGAATTTCTCCACATTCTGATGTAATGGGGAGAGAGGTTTAATTTGAGGTTTTGGGATGGAGGGTTTAGAAGTGATAGGTTTAGAGAGAGTAGGTGATAGTCTGATAGGGGGAAAAGAGGTTGAAGAAGAGGGTTTAGAGGTTGGTTTGGAAGAGGGTTTAGAGGCCGTTTGGATAGGTCAGCCTTTGTAATAATTGAAGGGATTTGAGCGGTTCCCTTTCTCTTCCTTGAAGCAGCAGTTTCCTTGGGACGAACCGGAGGTTAGACCGAACTGCAGGCTCCCCCTCAACCGCAGGCTCCCCCTCAGCCTGTACCGCGGTCTGGGCAAGATGGCTTAAACCTAATCTATTCAAAGTAGCGGTCTGACCTTCATTTCTTAACTTCGTAGCATGGGTCTGATTAACAATGGCACCAGCATATGGTTTCCCATACTTGTTGAGCCGAGCCTCAGGAAATGGACCACGTTCAGCTTCAGGTAATGAATCCTCATTCCAAACTGCCTGTGCATATCGCCATCCAAATGCGGTTCTGAATGCATCGAGCTTTGACAACTTAAACACTGACTTCTCAATTGGATCCAACTAATAGTCTTTGTTATCTGAACTGAATTTGAAGATATCCACATCTTGATGCAAGACTTGGTCAGAAGCCTGCAGTAGGTCCTGATCTTAGACTTCCCAGCGGCTTTAGCGGCATGGAGGCGGTTTAGGGCATTGATGATCTCCTTCATCACAACTTTGAGCCAGTGCAGTTTCTTCCCTTTAAGAATTGCCACACAGTAAGCATACTGTTCACTTGTAAAGTTATTGTGGTTCCCATTTTTGCACATTACTCCAGAATCAACTAATTCACATAAATGAGCCATTACTTCTCCAAAGTCCTTTTTGGAGGAATTCTTGGTGGATAAAGAATTAACTCCAATCAACTCCATAGTTGTATTGCTCAGAACCTCCGGTTTAATCCCCAAAACACCAGAATTCTCAAGTCCTGCTAGGACTGCAATTTTGGAAGCGGTTAAGATCACTTCTTTGCCACAGACGGTGGACTTGATAGCATCCTCATACTTCACCTGACCTGTTTCTAGGTCTCTGATTTGTTCTCCCCTTACGTCCAACAAAGCTGCATCAGTAGCAATCCCATTTTCAAAAAATTCAGCACAGATGATAGTCACGAACTGAGGTTCGTCCATGAGAAATAGAGGGAGCAGCTTCGCATCATTCAGCAGTTTAAGGAGTTCCTTCCAACTGCATCTTGTTTAACTTCCTCTTCTAGTATCCTAGAGCCGGGTACAAAGTTTGAAGGATCCTGAAAAATATTCTAAGTTAGAAATAATTTGAAGAATGGCAGTTTGAAACCTTAAACAAACCGCGGTTTGAGTAAGATTTACAAACTATAACGAGGAATCCTAACAATGAAAACATGTGGTTCAAGGAGAGTAAGGGTAAAAATGTAAAACAAAAAATGAGTGAACAGTAAAAATAAAACGGATCAAAGAGGGAAAATTTTGAAAAAGAGTTTGAATGCACGAAGAACACGAAGAACAGAGTATGAATATGCAAAACAAAATCTTAACCAAAATGTGAAAGAATTATACCAAAATGACCACAAAGGGCAGATCCTGAGAAATTTCTAAATAAACTAAGACAAATAACAACACATGAACCCAGAATCTGCACAACTGCGCAAGAACACCAAATATCCCCAAAATCGATTTTGCCCAAGAATTGAACACAAATCACAAAATAATGTAATCAAACAGTATATATAGGACAATGCGAGTTCAGGCCAACCAAAAATTCGAAGAAAAACATAAAATGATCAAAGGAAGATGAACAAGCTTTTAAGCTTCAACAATGGCGGACAAATGAAATAAACTGAGTTAGGGTTCAGAAATTCATACCGTATCAGGCTTCGAAGGTTTGGAAGATGTAGAAGTAGAAGCAAGATCGATTGATTTCTTTGGTGCCATAAAAAAAATCGTTTAAGTAAGAAAATTTGAGTGAGAACAGAGAGTGGAGAGTGCGAGCAGAGGAGAGAGAAGGGGTTTTTGCTAAAAAGAGTAAGAAGTTAAAAAGTTAAATTGAAAAAATGGTTTGTCTTTTATACTCAATTAACCACCTCGGGTAGTGGAGCGGGCATGATGGCTGAAGGAAACTTAATCGTCAGTGTACCTGTCGATTCGCATTTAATGCGGCAGAGATAATTGGATAAAGATCCTTAAAGAATGAAGTGACATAAAGTAAGGACTAAATTGCAATATCATACCTGAGCTGTTTGAGTAAACCGAGTTACCTTTTCTCATTCTTGGATTTTTATGAAACCGATATCTCTCAGATGTGCTTCGGTTTCACTAGATTAAACCGATAGTTTTCTTTCTCCTTATGGTTTGGATCAAACTGACATTATTCTTCTTGACTCTTCGGTTTGACCAGAATCTTCAACCGAACTTATATAGCGGTTTCGAATTTTGATAGAACCGAATACTATTTCCTTTTTATTAATAGAGCCAAAATACTTAACAAATATTATTAGACTAAGAAATAAATAGGCATGAAATATATTAAGTTAGTTTCAGCATACCCATTTTTCCTCGTAAATGAAAGAACCTTGAATTTTCAAGCGGTTTGGTGAGGATATCAGCAATTTGATCATCGGTTCCCACCTTTGCTAGAAAATATTCTTCTTTTCAACATGATCTTTGAGGAAATGATATCTTATGTCAATGTGCTTGGTTTTTGAGTGTTGAACTGGATTGTTGGAGATAGAAATTGCTGCAGTACTATCACAGTAGATAGGGCAATTCTTTTCAAATACTTCATAGTCTTCCAACTGCTGTTTCATCCAGAGAATTTGAGAGCAACAACTTCCAGCTGCTATGTATTCAGCTTCAGTGTTGAGACTGAAACCGATGCTTGTTTCTTGCTGGACCATGATACAAGCCGAGATCTAAGGAACTGACATGTACCACTAGTGCTCTTTCTATCAATCTTACATGCTGCAAAGTCAGCATCTGAATAACCTAACAAATCAAATGAAGATTCTTTGGAGTACCAAAGTCCAAGGTTAACAGAGACACATAATATCTAATAATACGTTTAACAGCTATAAGATGAGATTCTCTAGAGTCAGCTTGAAATCTAGCACAAACACACACACTGAACATTATATCTGGCCTACTTGCAGTTAAGTAAAGAAGAGAGCCAATCATACCTCGGTAGAGTGTCTGATTCACTTTCTTACCTTGTTCATCTCGATCCAAACTGCAGGCCTTTTGCATTGGGGTATCAACTGGCTTAGCGGTTTCAAGCCCAAATTTCTTGATCAAGTCTTTGGTGTATTTGGCTTGGTTGATAAAGATTCCATCATGACATTGCTTGATTTGGAGTCCAAGAAAGAATGTCAACTCTCCCATCATACTCATCTCAAATTTACCTTTCATAAGCTTCTCAAACTTAACACACATAGTTTCATTAGTAGAACCGAAAATAATATCATCAACATATATTTGAACTAATAATGAATGACCTTTGTGTTTAGCAATAAATAAGGTTGTATCAATTTTACATCTAGAGAAGCCTTGCTCAACAAGAAATTTAGATTGAGTGTCATACCATGCTCTTGGAGCTTGTTTGAGTCCATACAAGGCCTTCTTGAGCTTGAAGACATGATAAGGATATTTGTTGTCTTCAAATCCTGGCGGTTGAGCTACATAAACTTCTTCTTGTAGTTCACCATTCAGAAATGCACTCTTCACATCCATTTGATATAACTTGAATTTCTTGAAGGAGGCATAGGTCAGGAACAATCTAATGGCTTCAAGTCTGGCTACAGGGGCAAAGGTTTCATCATAATCAATCCCTTCTTCTTGCCTATAACCTTGAGCAACCAACCTTGCTTTGTTTCTTGTTATAGTACCATTTTCATCCATCTTATTTTGTATACCCATTTTGTTCCAATTACAGTGTGATCCTGGGCCTTGGAACTAGAGTCCAAACTCTGCATCTTTCAAACTGATTAAGATCTTCTTGCATTGCAGCTACCCAACTTGGATCACTTAGAGCTTCATCTACCTTCTTCGGTTCCATCTGAGATAACAGTGCGTTGAGAACAAACTGTGGTTATCTCTATGAGTTAAGCTTCCTCTTGTTTGAACACCAGAACTGATAGGACCTATAACATTGGTTGTTGGATGGTCTCTATGCTCATTGATTTCTGGATGGAGGTCTTCATGAACCACTATTTCTTGAAGATTTTCTAGAGGAGGCTCTTCTTGATAATCATTGAAATCTTCATTGAAGGTGATGTTTGGAACTGGATCAACGGTTTGAATGGGATCAGAAGAGTGCGGTTCTACAGCAACACCTTTGGTTTGATTTGGAGCGACTGGAGAACCTGATGGAGCGGTTTGAGTAGGTTGGTCATTTTCGGTTGCATGATTAGGGTAAGATGTACCTATCTCAAAACCACTAAAATCATCAGTAATATTTGGAGCCATATGTGGCTCAAGAAGATCATGTTCATCAAATGTAACATGGACTGACTCTACAATTTTTAATGAAGTTTTATTGAAACAATGAAAAGCTTTAGAGTGTTTTTAATAACCAACAAAAATACCTTCATCGTCGTTAGCATCAAATTTACTCGATGCTCTCTGCCATTGTATAAGATGTAGCATTTGCATCCAAATATTTTAAAGAAGGCAATGTTGGGTGATCTGCCTCTCCACAATTCATAAGGAGCCTTGTTGTGAACTTTGATGATTAGGGAGCGGTTCTGGGTGAAACATGCGGTATTGACAGCTTCGGCCCAGAAGTATTTGGGAAGCTTTGCTTCTGCAATCATGGTCTTCCCGGCTTCAATCAAAGTCCTGTTCTTTCTTTCTACAACTCCATTCTGTTGTGGAACCCCAGCGGCAAAGAAGTTATGATCAATTCCATGATCATCATAATATTGGTCAACACCATTTTTTGTAAATTCGGTTCCATTATCTGAACGCACAGCAACAATGTCATCCAAATTCTGAGTTTAGAGCTGTCTAAATAGAGCGGTTACGATGCCATAAGTATCATCTTTTGAGGCCATCATTTCCACCCATGTATATCTTGAAAAGTCATCAACAACCACCAAGGTATAGCGGTTTCCTCCTATACTGGTGGTTGGGACAGGTCCAAATAAATCCATGTGAAGCAGTTGTAAGCAGCGGTTCGTTGAAGATGCGGTTTTGCTTGGAAATGACTGTTTGGGCTTCTTACCAAGCTGGCATGCTTTACATTTCTTATCATGATGGTCAACCACTTGGGTAGTCCTTTGACAAGACCATCCCTTTCCAATTTTGCTAGATACTTGAAGTTCAAGTGGCTGAGCCGCTTATGCCATAACCAGCTGGTTTCACTAACATTTTTGCTACAAAACAGAGGTCAGCAATAGAAACAACATTACTCAAATCTATCATATATACATCACCTGTTCTGTTGCCAGTCAGTAGAGTAACTTCGGAAGTTGCATCTTTGATGAAACAATTAGTTGAAGTAAAGTTGCAGTTCATTCCTTTGTCACAAAACTGAGATATGGAGAGAAGGTTGTGCTTGAGTACTTCTACTAGTGACACATTTTCAATGGTCACCTTTCCACGTTTGATTGCCCCATATCCTATTGTTTCTCCTTTCTTGTTATTTCTAAACACTACTGGGGGGGCCTCTCATACTGATGAAATCACAAAGAAGTTCATTATCTCCGGTCATGTGTCGTGAGCAACCACTATCCAAGTACCAAAGATCCTTATTCTTCTTTGCGGTTTCAGCCATACAGCATAAGATTTGAAAAATAAACATTAAAGATTTTGGTCCCCCTTATTCTTTTGGGTCCTAGGGTTAGCAGCTTTTTGAGACCCACACCTGTTTGACCTTAGGATTTTTACGTCCCTTGGCATTGGGTGTGAACCTCAAAAGACAACGACCAGCACCATGACTATAATCAGCACAAATAGCACAATGAATAAATCCTGGTTTTGGTTGCGGTTTTACAAACCCTTTACTGACCTTCGGTTTCTCATGTTTTACTGGGTCAACGGTTTTGGCTTTAACAAAGATTACCTTCTTGAGCTCAATCTTCCTCTTAGGTGCGGCTTTAGGGAAAATGATAGGAATTTCCTTAAACTGACTAGGAGCGGTTTCATCACTCAATACTTCCTTGGTTGCCTCAGCCGCTATGGATTTCTCTTTCCACTTTGAATCTCTCCCAGTCTGGTTTTTAGGATACTCAAAGAAATAATTTTGCCTTTTAATTTCTTGTTTTGAGTCCTTTTTACCGGCATGATTAACCTTAGGAATTTCTTTGGTTTGTTCAGTAGGTTTCACACCACCTTCGGCACAGAGACAAGGACACTTACACCCATCATCGGTTTTAAACCCTAATCCAGTTTTATCCGAAGTAGGAATTTGTGAATTTAGGATTTGTTCCACTGTCACACCCCGGAAATTCTAAAAATCCATAAATATAAAATTTACATAATATACATCTCCAAAATGCTAAATACCAAACCGGCGCCTGAATTCAACTATAAAACCAATACCATTAGACAACACCTCTACGAGATTTCAACTCGGAGACAATCTACAAGTGCGGAAGCAAGAACAACTAATAATATAAAAACTCAACGGATAACAGTATTTACACAACACTGTACTACCTCGATCTCACAACAAAATACATAAAGGCTCCGAAGAGCAACTACCCCAAAGGAGGTCAACCTGCTCAGAAGATTCCCGCTACAACGGACCTCACAACGCTACCCCTTGCTTTCCTAGGGGGGGTTAAAGAAAAACAACATTGAAGGAAACAGGGTGAGAAAAATCTCAGTAAGCTACTAAATGCATCTAAGTGTCATGCTGTCATGAACATTAATATAACAATAAGCATTCATAATGTACAATCACATAACAACAAATGAGAGGCTCCCTATCGCCAACCGTCCCATACCGGTTGGAAATAACGACCAGCTCATGCAGTACATAAAGCTGAAATAAACACGTTACAAAGGATACCGAGCCAAGGTTTCACCAAACTGATAGAACAATCGCTGCACAGCTTCAACCGATTAACCAATCAACAATAGCAGCATAACAGCTGAAGAGAACCCCGGTCAGAACCGACCAATCAATCAATCAACCAATCAAACCATCTTCATAGTAGCATAAACAGCTTAAGATGACAACCCGAGTCATACCAAAACGTCTAGCTAGAATACTCACTAATGGAGCTAGCTCATCCCAACCAAGGCCATCTAGAAGGGGAAAGAAGGACCAATAGGCGATGCTATACTGGACTTGGCTCGTGCCATTATAACATTATCCATTGCCTGACTCGAACACAAGTAACCAGCTGGACTTTCAAATAAATGCTAAGTAATAAATACTAGCTCGATAAACAACCGAAGATTCTAAAGTAGGGAACCATACCAAATAATCACCATAAAGATGCAAACGATTACTCATGAAGAGTTCAACAACAATGAACACAAGAAGTTCCTCATAGAGAGTCCAACACCGATAAACAGGGTTGCTCATAGAGAGCCCAATAACTTGATCATTAAAACATGATGATTCCATGATAAGGGACCATACCAAACACATCCTAAAGATGATACCCACGAGTTACTCATAAGGAGCACAACTCAAACGGTCGCTCTAAATTGGTACAATAATTATTACCAAAACGACCCTAAATGTCTACTCATAAAGAGTACTATGACCATGAACTCAACCATCTCTCACACTTGGAATTCCAAATAGGAAAACCGAATAAATACACCTTAAAGCTAATCAACACCGTAGGTACCCAATCACCAATTCATGTCTTACATCCGTTCATCAACGAACCAATTCTTAACACTCGAACGAACCCAAAAGGTTACACCTATTCATACCTGATCATATACTGACCAAACCCAACACTTTGGTGTTCCATACTAACCCTCTAGGTACAATAGGATATCACCTAAAACCTAGACCAAGTCTTATCCAAAAATCAATTCGATTGGCACAATCATGAACACCTCATAAGATGACCAAACATTCCAAACTATACTTAGACTAATTCCATAACACAATTGCTTATAACGGAACCACTTTACAACCCCTAGAGTTTTCCACTACGCTCATACAAGTTAAATAGAATTGTACTCAAAACCTAGACTAAGAATGCAACCTAGTCTTAAACAATCAAAAGGAAGATTTTCAGAAATAGGGGGCGGGCGGGCGCTCACTAAGGGTCAGGTGGGTCATTTAGACAGAAGGTTGGTTGAAGGAATTTGGCCAGGTGGGCGGGCGCCTGGCTCAATCCGGGCGGGGGGGCGCCCGGTCGGCGATCTGGGAAAAATGAAGCTGGGTTATTACAAATCTTTCACAAATCCTTACCATTCTAAAAACTACTCTTACCCCGACTTCTAACAAGTAAACCAAGGTACTAAAAAACTTATAAACTCATGAAATACCTATATAACAACATCTATTAACCCAAACTAAGATTTAACTCCAACATTCATATCATCACAAATTACACCAAAAATCCAAATAAATTCTAAACTCAACCAAAACATCATATATATCACTAAAGCATCATTCAAACAAGTGATGAACATTTTAGCATAAAAATGGGGGAAAAGTAACTTACTTGGAAATTATGAAAGATGACGGAATTTAAATTTTCTTAGCTCTATATGATCTTATCGACGATCTAAGCATTTTTCATAAAATGAGCAAAAATAAATAGTGAGAGGAAGATGATCAAAGAAGGAGAGAAGGAGAGAGCTTTTACCTTGCAACAATGGAGGGAGAGAGAGAATTTGGTAGGGGGGAAGAAGTGTGCTGGAGAGGAGAAGAGAGTGAGGGGGTGAGGGGAGTAGTTGATGTATTTTTCAAATGTCGCACCTAGGCCCCTCTACTACTACTACCTACAAAATAACTCTTACTCCCCACTAACAACTAAGACCCATAAACTCGACACTAGCACGAATGATCAATTAAAATGCTAGACATAAAATATTATGGAACACAAAATGCACACATAAATAAATAAATAAATATTTATTACTAATAAAATAGATACGGGTTTCGGGTCGTTACATCCACGGTGACACCAGACTTAGTCCATACATCGGTCACTTTTTGAAGGTCATCCCTTTGTACGGTAAGCTCATGGATTTGGGTGAGAAGTACCTCGGTTCTGTCCTTCAGATAGCGGTTTTCATCCACAATAGTAGATATCCCAGCAATTTGGAGCTTGAGGTTTTCAATTTCCTCCTTGTGGGATTTACATACATGTTGGGATTCTTCAAGTTCCGCAGCCATTAGTTTATATGCCTTTTTAAGCACAGTGTGTTGTTGACATATAATATTAGCACGTTCTAGTACCTGGTCATCATGACTTTGGTCTGCTTGAACCTCAGGAGTGTAGTTTGGTGTTGTAGGAGCTTTGCTTAATCTAGCCTCAGGAGTCTTAGGTGAAACTGACTTCATTTGTTGATTTGGCAGTGGAAGGCTTTCGTCAATTTCAATTATTTCTTCAAATCCTATGAGGCAGAGATTAACAGTTTCTTCATCATCACTTTCATCTGAGTCTGAACCCATCCATGTTAGCGGTTGATCTCCTTGGTCAGCTACCATTCCTCTTCTTTTCACGAACTTCTTGTTGAATGGTTTCTTTGCTGGCGCGGCTTCATAACGCGGCTTGGGACAACTTGAAGCAAAATGACCTGGCTGTCTGCAGTTATAACAGACCAAGTCATCCCTTGTCTTGGGATCTGCAGTTTTGTTGAATCTGGTTAGAGGGACAAACTTTGCTGGGCCTTTGGATGGAAATTGAGATCTATTGTTTTTCCTGAACTTGGTGTATTTCTTTACATACAAAGCAAATTCTTCATCATCCATTTCATCAAAATCAACTTGAGTAGAACTTGAGGATTGTGATACTACACTCTGAGCATAAGAACTTTGAGGAGGAGTGTAGGGTTAATGAGACTGTTGATAAGATTGAGGATATGGTTGATGTGATTGAGGATAGGATGGGTGAGACTGCTGGTAATACTCAGGAGGTGCGGTTTGAGGATTGTATCTAGGAATATTTGGGTCAGGAGGAGTGGTTTGCAAGTGGAGGTGAGGAGCGGTTTGATGATGGTCTGGATTATAGATAGGAGATGAGGTATTGTTGAATGCAGCTAGAGAGAGTGTCTTAAATCTGCTTTCGGTTTCGTGGACCTCTTCAAGCTTGAATTCAAAAACCTTCAGCATGTCATACGAGTGTCGAAGATCAAGAGCTTCCAAGTCCTTGTTGTCGTCAATGTTAGTAGTTTTGATCAGCCATTTGCTACCAAGTGCTTGCATGAATCTCATGTTCAAATCTGTATTAGAATAGACATGTCCAAGAGAAAAACATACATTAACAATATCAATAAACCTCTCATAGCATTGTCTAAGAGATTCCTTAGGATCTTTAACAAAATAGTCAAAGAGTCTTCTCTGTTGATAGAGGCGGTTCTTCTTGGTATCTGAATCTCCTTCCAGAAAGTCAACTATAGCATCCCAGGTAGCCTTCGCGGTTGTGCAGTGAAGCACCTTAGAATGAGTCCTCAAGCCAATAGCTGACACTAGCATGGACATATCTCTTCCATCAAATTCCACACTGATGCGGTCTGTATCAGTCCATTCACTTTCTAACTTCTTAACTTCAGCTTTTCTCCTGCGGTTCCTGCACGTGGATTAGCTTTCATAGGAACATATGGTCCATCAGTAACCGCGGTCCACAGTCTACGATCACACGAAATCATGTGTTTCATCATCCTATCTTTCCAAAAGATAAAACTATCTTCATCCAGAATCGGTAAGTGATTCGAATTGGATGTTTGCATCATATGGGTGTTTGTGTTTGCCATTGGATCAACACCCAAGCGGTTAAGCTTGTAAAAACAAGTTTGGTGGATATGCTCTGATACCACTTGTTGGTCCCAGAGGGCAACAAGGGTATAGAACCGCTAGAGGGGGGGGTGAATAGCGGTCCAAAACATTTTCAAAAATACCCTTAAAATCAACCGAGTACTTATCAGTTTGGCCAATTGCGGTTCAAAGCACAAGAATCGAACTGATAAAATGCACAGCGGAGTTTGCGGTTTGGCCAAATAGGTTAGTTAAAGAGTTGGGAGGTTTGACTCAGGTTGAGAAAACACTATGATGCAACTGAATAGTTAAACTTAAAGTTCAAAGGAAAAACCAATTCATCTTTCAAGTCATTTCGTATATGGAGACAAGTTAAAGACCACAAACAAGAAAGATAAATACCAAGACAGAAAATAAAGATCAAACACACAAATTGAAGAGGTTCGTTCTTAAATGAACTACGTCCTCTACCTAGATGGTTAGTCTAGGATTTTCTAATAGCTACTAGACTTGTATTAATTTAGAGGAGGTTTTACAAGATGAATCTAAACTCTAAACAATAAGTCTAACCTAAGCTATAATAACAACCGGTGTTTTCGAAGTATATAATCTATGTGATCATATAAATCGGGTGTGTGTGTGAAAAGAAATCAAATGCTCTAAGTATCTAAATGATGGTTGAGCAAATGGAAGTCTTTTGGTGTAAAGGCTGAATATGAAATGTTGTTAGGCTTGAAGCTTTGATGAAGAAAACTGGGTTTGCTATGGAGATGGTTTGAAGATATGAATATCTAGGTTTGAATCTTCAAAGCAAACTTTAATATTGGTAATGAATCTCTTGAAGCTCAGCAACCATCATTGTTGAATAATGGAGGCTATTTATAGGCAGAGCACCCTTGTGACCGTTGGGTAAAGATTTGAATCAAATCTGAAGGGTACAGTGCTGTCGAAATCCCATTGGTTGAGGTGTCATTTTCGTCCTTGGTTTTGTCTTGTAGTCCTAAGTAGTTGTTGCACCACTACCTTACATTTGTCCTTTGTTGCAGAAAGGACTAACGGTAAACAATTCAAACTGATAGACAAACCGACATTCCTTGCAGAAACTCCAAGTTAACTTAAAGTAATTTTTACAAGACATAACAACATTCCTTTACGGTTAAAAATGGAATGTTTGTCTAAGGAATAAATGACATATCTTTAATTCTTCAATAACTGCTCTACGGTTTCACCAAGCATAGGAGCGGTTTGAAGGATGATCTTGATGGGCGGTTTCATCAAACATGCAGACTGCAGTTTGATGAAAACTGAAGGACTCCATGCTGGCGGTCTCAAGATGACGGCTTGAAGAACTAAACCGCTAAGGTATAAAACCGAACTATACTCATCCTAGACAATCAAAAATCTAGAAATGGACATATCTAAAAATTGAAGTAGAACTTCATTACATGCGGTCCTAAAGTCCATAAAAAGACACGTGGCATGGATCAATCAAATTAAGGTGGGTGTACTAACAATGAATCCTAAAAGGGAGCACCACCTCATCTCACAAGCTAGGTAAATCTCTAGGTTACCTTGAACTCTTTAGCTATGTAAATGGTCATGGGATTAGTTTGGAACCTAGTCAACTAATGACTAGGTTTCCCTCATCCTCCATGTTTTTATCTATGTAAAAATTGCAATATGTATATATAAAGAATGGATATGTGTTGTTAATATTCATTCATCAAGTTTTTATGCCTTTATGATTGCCAAAATGTTCATTTACTTCGAGTTTTGCATGTAACTTCTCATCTTTCTCTCAAAGGGTGCAAATTGGCCCCCTTGGCTATTCTTAGTGAGCATGCATGTACAAATCAATCTTTGTTGGAAAATGGCTCTTGGATAATGTGATTGACATGCTAAATAAGAAAATCCTTGAGTTTCATGGCTTGGTTTGGAGTTTTGGTAGTGTTTTGAGATCCATGTTTATGTCTCATGCAACCAGTTTCTCTATTCTGTTCAGAACCATGATTTTTATGCTCTTAGAACTCCATCTTGGATTGGTTTCTTGGTCTGAGTCAAAGAACAAAAGTTGTTCCTAATGTGTTTAAGTGCATGATACTAAATTTTCATGTTCAGATTCCATGTTTAGATTATATTTCATGCATAAATTTGGGTTCCAGTGATGCTGTCCTGCTTGTTCCTTGTGGTACCTTGCTCTGTTCTGAGCTTCAAACTCAATGAAAATTGTTTTTTTGAACAAAGTTAAAAACATGGATTATGTTCTACACAAACTCAGGAAGATGAACATATTTTTGAAACATTTTTTGGACCAATGGAAGTGCTCTTTTTAGTCACTTGTTTCAGCCTTCAAGCTTCAGTTTCTGCACTTCCAGTCTCTGACATTTAAATGTCAGAGACCTTTTGGACACTTAAACTCATCTTCTGAACTCAAATTCTTGGTATATTCATGTTTTCAGTGTGGTCTTCAACTTTTAATCTTGGTGTTTTGTCAGATTCATGGGCCAAAATGGTTAAAATTGGTGATCAATGTGCTAGGTTTGCTGTGTGCCTTTTCTGGGCAGATTTTTGTGATGCACTTTCTTGCTTGTGTTTGGGGTCTAAATTTGATCCTAAAAGTTCATGAAAACTTCAATGTGATCCCTAAAATTCAGGGAGTAATCCCCAATTTTTAGTTTTGGAATTGGATCATTTTAGGACAGGTACTATGGCTCGGGGACGGAGAATGACACCCAAAATCGACAAAAGCCCCGTCAAGGACATTTATTTTATTTATGGGATTTGTCTCCCTTGTTTGTATATATGTATATCCCAGACTGTGGATAATCCCCTCCCGTGGATGTTTTATTTCTTGACATGATCAAACCTCTCTCAAAAACCAATCGAAATCCACCCAAACCGATTTCCCGGTTGCGAATTAAAATGAACATACTTAGATTAGGAAGACCTCCGCATATATTAAATCACCATTTTGTTAAGGGCGTAAAGGCAAGGTAAAAAGGCATAAAATTGAACTTAAGTGGCATGCATGCATAAAATTGTAGGGACATTCTTTTTCCTTCACCCTCTTATTTGTATAAATATGCATGCGTGGTGGGTAATTCCCTTAAAAAAGGAAAAAAGAAAAAAAATGAAAGAATAAAAAAGGGGAAAAGATTTTCTTTACTTGCTTTCAAAATCATTTTTGAACTTATAGATACCTCACACACATGCATGTTTTTGAAAATAACGTCTCGTAGAACCGTACAAACCCGAGAAGGTAACCCGAGGGTATAAGGGATCTCATCGACTTCCCTATAAGGCCCGCGGTGTACATTCTCACCCCAAAGCGCGCCTATTAGTCGTTGCGATGGGTGTAAGCCAATCTTCCCCGTTACCAAGCCACGATGTCCATATTTTCAAAAAATGACACGTCCCAGACTTCATGCCGGTTTTTGTCTAGAAATTTCACCTAAATCCTATACATTTCCAATAAACAACCTACATTGTGGAAATTCATTGAAATGCTCGGATTGACTTTAAATTGTCAAGACCCTCCCTTAGACCGTAACCGAATGGTGAATCCCCGAAAGAGTATAGGCCCTCCGCTAGGGGCTTGGACGGCCAATAGTACAGGTGCAAAACGTTGGTCCTATACTTTGGAGACGGTATCCACTATTCCAAGATTCAATTAAAAAAACGTGTCAAAACAAAGCAAGGTGTTTGTCCGGCATTCATAGGTTTGTGTATGGCTTGCGCTTCAAAAGAATTTTTTTTTGCTTCTTTAGTTCATTCTTTCCCCGAAAATCTAAAATAGGTTTTCTTTTCATCCGTCTCGTAAAGGGAGAATTATTCTTGGTTCTCTAGCGCGACATTCAAGGTCAATTTCAAGCGTCAATTTGATCAAAGCTCTACTCCGGTCTTCATCATCAACCATGGCCGACAAATGACAGACATCATCAAACTCGACTGAGGGATTATCCGACTTTGAGCCGGGGTATGCAGTGGAGCAATGGTTAGGGAAGCAATTGAAAGCCCAGACAGTGTACATGATGGGTATCTTCCAAGGGTCTCATGTTCGAGTAGTTATCCCAGGGGCTCATCGACCCTCGAAGAAGGTGTTTCCATTTGAATAATGATTGGAGCTCGCAAACCTCGAGGAAGGTTGTTCCTCTTTTGCCAACGACAGAAGTGTGTTGAGCCGTAAGGTCGTGCCTCTAGTGCATGAATCTCTTTTTGCTTGTGACTGGGCTCACCGCCCACTCCTAATCCTGTCCCTTTTTGCGTATTGCTTAGTAATGTGCTCACACATCTTCTTTGTCTTCTAAGTCTAAGAGTGTGTTGTTGTCTTCGTGCTTTTATTTTCTTGCATGTCATGTAATATTTGTTTTCAGTCAATGAACTTGCCTTATAACCAAGTGCCTTCTTATTCTGGACCCGCAAACAATTAATCTCACCTAATAAAAGCAATCAATGAAATCTGAACAAAAATTAGACTGTAATTAATTGAGATGGGAACTAGGGCCGATGTCGCGACCCCGACCCCGCGGCCCGGAGTACGCGAGCTGGACGTCGACTTACAACTATAAACTCTAAAATACTGAAGATAAAAATTCCATTTTATACCCAAAAGATTTTTACACGAGGTTTGGAAAATCCAAGTTTAACAACATCATAAAACAACTAGTGTGAGCTCCACAAGCTCACACCCAAAATACAAAATATTACAAATCTTAATGACGTCATTGGTGGTACAACTATCCCCAAGAAGGTTACACATTTATATAATGCAAACCGATCAATAATAACCTGCCCCAAATATCTCAAACCTCTCGACGTCCTCCTCGATCCGCAATCCTAATCCTTTCCTCCTTGGGGGGGGGGTTAAGGAAAACAACATTGAAAGGAAACGGGGTGAGATAAAATCTCAGTAAGTCACTAATGCAACTACATGACATGCTATGATGCAATAAGTAATAAACAATAATAAATATCACTTAGCACGTAGCATTTATCAGTTAACAGATAGCAGCGGAAATAAACAAGTAACAAAGGATATTAGCCAAGGTTTTCCAACTGATAGAACCAAATAAAGGTCGCTGCGCAGCTTCAATAATCCATAATCAACATCTTCATAGTAGCATGAAAGCTTGAAGGGAAACCCCCGGTACCGGAACCAATAACAAAGTAACGTGCCACAAGGGGCTAGAGCCATGCAACAAAGTCATGCTCCAAAACGTGTAGCTAGAATACTCACAAAAGGAGCTAGCTCATCTCGTCCAAGGCCAATCTGGATGGGGAAGAAGGACCAATGGGCGATGCTATACTGGACTTGGCTTGTGCCATTATAGTATTATCCATTGCCTGACTCGATACACAAATAACCAGCTGGACTTTCAAATAAATGCTAAGTAATAAATACTAGCTTAAATAAACAACTAATGATTCCAAAGTAGGGAACCTTTTCAATTAAACCACCAAAAAGGTGAACCAATTCAAACAACACATCAAAAGATGCAAACATTCCAAAACGATACTTGATCAAATTCCACACATATTTGTTCACAAAGGAACCATTTTAAACACTAGGGTTATCTACAACCCACACCAACAAATATCCCAAACTTGATCACCACGGACCGGTCATAAAACATTTTGTTATAGAACACTTATTGAAAACTCAACACAATCCGAACCTGAATCCCAACCAAATAAACCACCTAATCTCGTAGTAGTCTAAAAGAGCTTTAAAACGATAGTTTGCTCGACTAAAACGGAGTCCGGACGAAGAAGTTATGAACTATCGAAGATTGTCTACGAAGAGTACAAGAAGGTGAAGCTCAGGACATGTACAGCGGAGGGGGTGCACGCCCGCGCAGAAAGGGTGGATCTCCCTAAGGGATCAGAAGATTCTTGCCAAGAAGGCCAGGGGAGGATGCGCGCGCTCGCGGGAGAAGGGTGCGCACGCCCTAGATGATCAGAAGGTTTAGACTTGTTGAAACAATGAGGGAGCGCATGCCCTCAAGAAAATGGTGCGCGCGCCCTTCAAGATCAGAAGGTTTGTTTACCAAGGGGCATAAGGGTGCGCACGCCCTCAAGAAAATGGTGCGCGCGCTCCCTTGCCCGGAGGGGCAATTTCCGGCCAAAATTCTGGGTTTCTTCCATTTTTTCCAACCAAATAAAACCAAACCCAATCTTCACCATTGTAAGCCAAACTCAAGACTAACACTACCAATATATAAACTGAGGTACCCACATCACTTTGAAGCCAAAAGAACTCCTAGAACAACATCTAGAGGACCTCAATCAAGGATGATTCAAATACCAAATTTTCACAAAAATTAACAAAATGTAAATCATTCCCAAATCCACCCAAGATGCAATAAATAGCATTAATCTCATCAAATAATCATGGAGTAGCATTTCTAGCATAAAATAGGGGGAAAAGCAACTTACTCGGATTTCTCAAAGTTGACGAAATTGGAATATTCTTAGCTCCCTACGATCCTATCGACGATCCAAGCACATTTCATAAAATGAGCACTAAGAAAAGATGAGAGGAAGAGGATGAAAATGAAAATGAAGAGAGAAGGGAGAGAGAAATCTTACCTTTTTCTTTGGAGAGAGAGAGAGAGTTGCTGGGAATGGGATGGAGGTGAGGGAGAAAGAGAGGGAGTAGGGGGAAGATGAGTTATTTTCCAAAAAAAGTTACACTTAGACCCCCTCCCCACTAACTACACAAACCTAATACTTCCTACTAACAACTAAGACCAAATAATACTACACTAGCACAAATGTCCCAAATAAAATGCTAGACATAATTTATTATGAAAGATAAAATGCACACATAAATTATTAATTAAATAATAATTTAAACAATTAAATAAGAAATAAATAAATAATTAGATATTTATTATTAGAAAATAGAGGCGGGTTTTCGGGTCGTTATAATCTACCCTCCTTAAAAAGAATTCGCCCGCGAATTCACTTATCAAAATCATAACACATAGTCATATCGAGGCTACAAAATATCGATTCTCATCTAGCACTCGAAATCCCAATCAAGAACCTATTAGATAATTCAGACTTAGCCTCCATGATTCAATTAACCCTTAAATCACCAACATCCATAAGTTTTATTTTTCATTATCCCAATAGTATTTGGAATCAACTCCACTGCTAAATTTATCTTCCTTAGGTAATAAAACATAATACAATCGTAGTCTTGGTATTTCTTAACCCACTTGCACTAACTCGTTTTTATCCTTTCGAAGAACATAATATCCAACATTGGTAACCCATTATCATCATTTTCAAACTTGGTCCCATAACAACAAACTATAATTGAAGGCGATATCACTAAAATTGGAATCAATCCTTAGTCATAGATAGCTCTATTTATTAACCCGAATTTTAGAAACACTTGCACGAAGGATCAATTAGCCACGGATACGATAACTCTGCTACTTCCCGAATTCTCAATTGTCCATTCTAAACCATCATATGGTAACCTTAAATAATGTTTACAACATAACAACCTCTCGCACTTAACTTCCTTCAATCACTATCTCCACTACTAATTAAAATCTATCCTCAAAATCGAAGAACCCCAATTTCTCCTAAACATAATTCTTGAGATACTACAAGTTTGCCTTATTCATAACCTTAATTACATTGTTAAGATACTTCCATTTGTAAGCCATTTACTCAGTATTACTTCCCAGAAATTCCAAACATTAAACCATCCCGAGCTTAATCAGCTTCTTAAAATATGACAAGCTAAGAAATTTTTCATCCCCATAGTATTCACCAAAGTGGCTATATCTCCAAGGATTTCCATTATAGTGCTTTCACCTTAGATGGCACCTTAAATCCACGCTATAATTTTATCATCACCTTACTCCAACTCTCTGAAAGCCTAAAACAATTACAAATACTCAGTAATCCGTAAAACAATCCACAGTTTATCTCCAAGGCTTTCCTCTAACTCTCTCTTTAAATTGATGATTCGCTTATACACTCCAAAAAAATTTAGCAAATCTTAAATCTTCAATGGCTAACACACCTTAGTCTTTCATGTATACATTTATAATCTCCATGATACTTAGGCTCAATAGTCTACCATCATAACAAACCAATTGGCTAGCCACATTCTAACTGACCCAATACCAGATCATAGTATTCTTTAATATGCCCAAGTATTGATACCCAATTTTCTTCATATACTCTTAATCCAAATCGAGGAACACCACCGAGAAGGATTTAGAACCATAGAACAACCATTTAACCAAAACTCAAAATTCAGAATGCCTTTAATAAAGATCGGGGAATTATTACTCTCCCAAAATGTGCTTAATCCTCTCGAACTTAACGCGCTTACCACCATTAATGATTATAACTTCCACAATCTACTCACCACTCATACAAATCATGTATTCCCTCATAACAACCAATTCCGATGCAATCACGTAGATGTGCTAGAAGTAAACAAAAATCTCCTACCAAGAAATCCTCAATTGAATCCTCAATTCTTACAACCCAATCGATACAATATGGATATTGATCTAATTATCAGTACTACAACCTTGTACCATAACAACACAATTTAACCCAAGCTTTTTCCCAAATACTAGGTACTGTGCAGAAGATAAATAGAAATCTTACAAATGATAAATACATCCAACAACCTGGTATAGACATCCATTGTCACCCATCGAAGCGAAATAGCCAGATTCCAAATAAGAGAAGATATGCTTAACTCTACACAAAGGAACGGTCTCAAAACAATTTTAGGCAAAAGGGAAGAGAGGATGTAACAATTTCCTACAACAATCGACTAAAGCATGACATTTCCCTTCTCAAAATAACATCAAAATCTTATAATAGCAATATGACAATTTTAGCAGGTAAGTTATATCTACCTTTAAGCATAACATGAGCACATAAGACTCCATCAGATATCCTACACTCCTCCATAAGAGTAGACACTGACAACACATAAGTCAAAGACTCAGGAGAAATAAATGCAACTAAATGCACATAAACATGAGAATGCGATGATCCTAAAATGCACGCGCTCGCTCTCTCGACCCAAAATAATACCTCCTGAAATTGCTCAATACCTGACGAGTGCTGGTTGATCACAAATACCCTACCCTGAACCTTTAGGGTTTCCCGAAGCATCTCTCTTCTGACCCAGTACAGTACCAGCGTTACTCCCGGATGGTTGATGTCTTCCTCTAGGACAATCTCTCGCAAAGTGCCCAAACCGACCACAATTAACACATTTTCCTTGCTTTTTCCAACACTTGTCTTCTGAGTGTCCTTCCCTCTGACAATAGCCGCAGATCTTCCCATTTCATGTCCCCCTATTAGAACCTTGATTTCCTACTGTTGGTTGCCCTTGAAGTTGCCTTCTGAATCGAGTCTGCACTCCAGAATTACCTCTGTTATCCGAATATTGCTGTGGTTGAGCCCTGTTTTGCCCTCCTTGTTTTCCCGGGTTAACCATCTCAGTCTTCCTCTTGTGTCCCCCGATGTCTTGCTCTATCAAATATGCACGGTCCACCGCATCCTGAAAAGGTTGAATTCTTTGGGCTAAAAGTTGAGTCCTAATAGCTGTCTTCAAACCCCTGATCAATCTCATCGCTTTCTGCTCCTCGGTCCGCACAAGGTAGTTAGATCACCTGGCTAATTCTATGAACTTAGCCGAGTACTGTGCTACTGACATCATGCCTTGCTCAAGCTGAGGAACTCGATCTCTTTCCGATTTTGATTCACTAGAGAGATAAAATGATCCTTGAATTTCCTCGCGAACCACTCCCAAGGATACGGTACAAGAGTCGCATCCCAACTAGTCTTCAGTGCCTTCCACCAATGTTCCGCAGCCCCCACGACTTTTTAAGCTGCAAACAGAACCCTATCCTCATCAGTGCAACCAAAGACATCGTAGATTTTCTCCATCGATTCTATCCATAGCTCGGCCTTCTTCACATCAGGCTCACCGTCGTACTCACTTGGTTTCAACTTCAAGAACTGCTCCAACCCATATCGCGGAGGTGCTACATGTCCCTCTCTTGGCCCTTGGTCATGAATTGCTTTCACGGCCTCTTCAAACCTGCCCTGAAACACTGCACGGTTTTCTTCCCGTAGACCATTAAGATTCTGAGTCCCACTGATGCCTTCACCAGCTCTTCTTCTAGCCATTACAAACAAATACCTGCATAAAATACTCATCGTTACTCACTCCGAACCCATCTACCCTCCTAGGTCATTCTAGTCCACCTATACTTATACATAGAGCTAAACCATAGCTCTGATACCAACTGTCGCGACCCCGACCCCGCGGCCCGGAGTACGCGAGCTGGACGTCGACTTACAACTATAAACTCTAAAATACTGAAGATAAAAATTCCATTTAATACCCAAAAGATTTTTACACGAGGTTTGAAAAATCCAAGTTTAACAACATCATAAAACAACTAGTGTGAGCTCCACAAGCTCATACCCAAAATACAAAATATTACAAATCTTAATGACGTCATTAGTGGTACAACTATCCCCAAGAAGGTTACACATTTATATAATGCAAACCGATCAATAATAACCTGCCCCAAATATCTCAAACCTCTCGACGTCCTCCTCGATCCGCAATCCTAATCATTTCCTCCTAGGGGGGGGGGGGGTTAAGGAAAACAACATTGAAAGGAAACGGGGTGAGATAAAATCTCAGTAAGTCACTAATGCAACTACATGACATGCTATGATGCAATAAGCAATAAACAATAATAAATATCACTTAGCACGTAGCATTTATCAGTTAACAGATAGCAGCGGAAATAAACAAGTAACAAAGGATATTAGCCAAGGTTTTCCAACTGATAGAACCAAATAAAGGTCGCTGCGCAGCTTCAATAATCCACAATCAACATCTTCATAGTAGCATGAAAGCTTGAAGAGAAAACCCCCGGTACCGGAACCAATAACAAAGTAACGTGCCACAAGGGGCTGGAGCCATGCCGCAAAGTCATGCTCCAAAACGTGTAGCTAGAATACTCACAAAAGGAGCTAGCTCATCCCGTCCAAGGCCAATCTAGATGGGGAAGAAGGACCAATGGGCGATGCTATACTGGACTTGGCTTGTGCCATTATAGTATTATCCATTGCCTGACTCGATACACAAATAACCAGCTGGATTTTCAAATAAATTCTAAGTAATAAATACTAGCTTAAATAAACAACTAATGATTCCAAAGTAGGGAACCTTTTCAATTAAACCACCAAAAAGGTGAACCAATTCAAACAACACATCAAAAGATGCCCAAACATTCCAAAATGATACTTGATCAAATTCCACACATATTTGTTCACAAAGGAACCATTTTAAACACTAGGGTTATCTACAACCCACACCAACAAATATCCCAAACTTGATCACCACGGACCGGTCATAAAACATTTTGTTATAGAATACTTATTGAAAACTCAACACAATCCGAACCTGAATCCCAACCAAATAAACCACCTAATCTCATAGTACTCTAAAAGAGCTTTAAAACGATAGTTTTCTCGACTAAAACGGAGTCCGGACGAAGAACTTATGAACTATCGAAGATTGTCTACGAAGAGTACAAGAGGGTGAAGCTCAGGACTTGTACAGCGGAGGGGGCGCACGCCCGCGCAGAAACGGTGCGTGCGCCCTAAGGGATCAGAAGGTTCTTGCCAACAAGGCCAGGGGAGGGTGCGCGCGCTCGCCGGAAAAGGGTGGTGCGCACGCCCTAGATGATCAGAAGGTTTAGACTTGTTGAAACAATGAGGGAGCACACGCCCTCAAGAGAATGGTGCACGCGCCCTTCAAGATCAGAAGGTTTGTTTACCAAGGGGCATAAGGGTGCGCACGCCCTCAAGAAAATGGTGCGCGCGCCCCCTTGCCCAGAGGGGCAATTTCCGGCCAAAATTCTGGGTTTCTTCCATTTTTTCCAACCAAATCAAACCAAACCCAATCTTCACCATTGTAAGCCAAACTCAAGACTAACACTACCAATATATAAACTGAGGTACCCACATCACTTGGAAGCCAAAAGAACTCCTACAACAACATCTAGAGGACCTCAATCAAGGATGATTCAAATACCAAATTTTCACAAAAATGAACAAAATGTAAATCATTCCCAAATCCACCCAAGATGCAATAAATAGCATTAATCTCATCAAATAAACATGGAGTAGCATTTGTAGCATAAAATAGGGGGAAAAGCAACTTACTCGGATTTCTCAAAGTTGACGAAATTGGAATATTCTTAGCTCCCTACGATCCTATCGACGATCCAAGCACAGTTCATAAAATGAGCACTAAGAAAAGATTAGAGGAAGAGGATGAAAATGAAGAGAGAAGGGAGAGAGAAATCTTACCTTTTTCTTTGGAGAGAGAGAGAGAGAGAGTTGCTGGGAATGGGATGGAGGTGAGGGAGAAAGAGAGGGAGTAGGGGGAAGATGAGTTATTTTCCAAAAAAACTTACACTTAGACCCCCTCCCCACTAACTACACAAACCTAATACTTCCTACTAACAACTAAGACCAAATAATACTACACTAGCACAAATGGCCCAAATAAAATGCTAGACATAATTTATTATGAAACATAAAATGCACACATAAATTATTAATTAAATAATAATTTAAACAATTAAATAAGAAATAAATAAAAATTAGATATTTATTATTAGAAAATAAAGGCGGGTTTCCGGGTCGTTACAGCCGAAGGCGATCAACGAAGTTCACAAAGACGATCGACAAAGTCACCCGACGAACGAAGATTTCAGGGTGCAATCAAAGGCATGATCAGAGAGGGCAATCAAATGGCAAAGGCAGAAGACTATCACACTGATGCAAGTGCAAGTGTCGGCGATTTTCCTTTAATGTATGATGCATTGTAAATTCTCGCATATTGTAAGTTTATGTCTTTGTAAAAATTGTTGTATTCTGCACCAATGATGTTTCTTCTTGAGTGCAAAAAAAAAAAAAAAAAAAAAAAAAAACGAAAGACAGCAAAAAAGGGGAGGTCAAAAAAAAAAAAAAAAAGAAGAAGAAGCATTATTCATTTATTTTGGTACATATTCCATTTGCTTTATTGTTTAATTCAATTGTTTTAGAAAGGATATCGCGACACTACAAATTCATCTGTGTGCCTTCAACGACGGCAATTGGCATTTCATTCTGAAGACTTCATCACTTATTGCATAAAGACAAGACATGGACCGAGGGTCCGACAATCTCATGTGACATCATCAGTTTCAAGGAGCACCGCGCATGCGAGGCCAATCTGCACTAAAGAAGATCTCGATCTTTCAACTTTGGGCAAATTACCATCGACGACAACAACTGGTGACTATTGTTGGAGACCAACGTGCTCTACCAACCCCTTACACTGAGGGAGCCCAAGAACAAAAAAATCGTGCAGCCTCCAATGGTGTGATCAATATCAATAAAAGGAGACAACAACGACGAAGGCCTCTCATCAAATGAGGTCAACCTGCGGCGCGAATCATATCACTTGCCCAACGATGTTCTCATGTCGATTTGTCACGGTCTAACTTGTGTTCAAATGATTTGTCAAGCTTATTTAATCAGAATTAAAATGCTAATCCAATTTTAGAAGGGTCCATTTGATTTTGAGGCACTTGACCATTAACACTTGTTCAATTCTTGAGTCTTTGATTTCGATGTGTGAGTATTCATATTTTCTCGAGTCTAGGGGCTTCCCCCAACTCTCGTCCTTCCGTCATTTCACTTCTGCGCAAACACGATGTCGGAGATCCCATTGGGATTTCCCTTTGCTTTCACAAAATACTGGCCTCGTGCCTTCCCCTGCCAACTCCTGGAAGTTGTCACAGCAAAAGAAACAAAGGAATGCTATTCCTTAGATTTCAAACTCTCAATGCCGGCAAGAGATGTCGAATGATTGAACACCAAACTGGGGCTGAGTTTTGGGTTTTGTTTCAAGAGCAATGATGTGGATTTATGACAATATGATTTGTTGAGAAAGGTTGCTCCGGGTAACATGGAAATTCAGATGGCAAAATGCCAGAGTACAAATCAACTCTCATTGACAGTTGATCCTTGGAAGGGACTCAGAAATGCAAATATTAACTTTTGAGAATCATCATCAGTTTCAGTAACTATCGAGATCGAGGATATCAAGGATGTGGGACAACTCTCATAGACAGTTAGGTCCCTTATGGGTGGATCATCAGAACACAGCGCCTTCTCGGATTGATAGTATGGCCCGCAAAGCTCAAAGCTCGTCTCTTCGGCAACATCAGGATTGTGTCCCGCCGAACAACTCTCAAAGACAGTTGATTCCTCAAAGAAGGAGTATTGAATGTTAGAACACGTGAATTATGATCAGCAGTAAAGCATCGAATGTGGGATGACTCTCATAGATAGTCGGTCCTTTAAATGTGGGAATCAATAGAAACAAAGTGCCATCTCGGATTATCAGTATGGCCCGCAAAGCTCAAAGCTCTTTCTTTAGCAACATCAGGATTGTGTCCCGCTGAGCAACTCTCAAAGACAGTTGACCCCCTGCCGATTGGGTATTGCATGTCAGAAATTGTGAATTGCCTCCGACAGAGAAGCATCGAATGACAAGACAACTCTTAAAGACAGTTGACCCCCTACCGATTGGGTATCGCTTGCCAGGGATTACGCATTACCTCAGACAAAGAAGCATCGAATGATTGAACAACTCTCAAAGACAGTTGACTCCCTATCGATTGGGTATTGCATGTCAGAAATTGTGAATTGCCTCCAACAGCAAAACATCGAACATTTGAATAGCTCTCAATGACAGTTAAGCCCCAGAGGTTGAAACACCAAAACATGAAGTTGTGTCCAAACGACAAGTGCAATAAGAGATTCATATGCCTGGTTCAGGGGCTTGTCCTGAAACATGACTGGGGCTTCTGTATCCAACATCTGAGGTTGATCTTTAAGAGACACTGGGGCTTCAGCAGCAAGAATGTTGGGGGTCGATGTCAGAAAGAACAAATGGGGTTTCTTCAGCCGACGAATGGGGCTGACCCAACGATAGCATCCGGAGATATACCATTGAGTAGTCTTGATCAAATGGGTGTTTGGAATTGACCTTTTGAGTGCTCGAGCTAGGCTTTCAACTTGCTTCACCATACACATCTCCATTTTCACAAAAATGCAAAAGTAACAATAAAGTGCGCAATCCATTTCATCCATGATTCTCCCTCTATTCATTCATAAACTTTCACTCATTAATTCATAATAAAACGAAGTTTGAAATGCAAGCAATGCACATGTGTCAAAAAGAAAAAAAACCATCATGCAAAAAGAGAAATTTGACTTTCATCCATCAAAAGGGAAATGGTTGCAAAATGAAAAGAGAATGTATTCTTGTCTCAATCTTTCTCCGAATCTCTCGATCTTAAAGATTTCAATCCATGTATGTGTTCTAAAACTTTTGTTGCACATGAATGACACTATCGAGCACATTAATGTCGAAGATATATTCTGCTTGCTCTTGAAAATCTCTTGCAGGTACATGTCATCCACCCTGCCGCATCATGGTCCTCACAAGGGGGTCCTCATCAATATCAAGATATATGTTGCTTGCTCTTGAAAATCTCTTGCATGTACACATCATCCATTTTGCCACATCATGGTCCTCATAAGAAGGATCCTTGACGAAGTCGACGCTCATGTTTCTACGTAGGGAATGAAATTTCCTAATGGCTTTTTGGAAAATAAAATGTTCGAGTTGCCAAATTCGAACTACGTTGGTCTGATTCTCGAAAGATATACGTAGGCAGCTTGAATTTTTAGGCACGACCACATACATGCAAAAAATCTTATGCATGTACGAAGTTGACATCACAACGAACCACATCATGGTCTTCACAAAAAAGTGTCAGCGAAGGAAATGAGAATTCCCAATGGCTTTTAGAAAAATAATCAATTTGAGTTGATAAAGTTGAACTACGTTGGTCTGATTCTCGAAAGAGATACGTAAGCAGCTTGAATTTTCAGGCACGACCACATACTTGCAAAAATTCTTATGCAGGTACGAAGTTGGAACCACACAACGAATCACATCTTAGTTTCACAAAGAGGTTGCTCATTGCAAGCGATCAAAATCCCATAACAATGGAAAAACCAAAGAGCTAACTTGCAGGTCACAACAGACAGTGTTAATCGTGTCATTTCTCCTGATATACGTGAGACTTCAGTCAAAATTGAATGATTCCAACCCGGTATCAATTGCCAGGAGTCGAAGCGACTCCAAAAGCGGAGTATCTTGATTATGAAAGAATCAAAAACCCTTTTTGGGTGAACAGCGATCCAGAATGAGGTTGCAGCACTCAAAACGGTGCCGACGGACCACGCAAAGTAATGTTTCAGCGAATCCAAAAGCAGAGAAGCTTGATTGTGAAAAAATCAAAAACCCTTTTAGGTGGAAGAGGGATCCAAAATGATGTTGCAGCACTAAACGCAGTGCCAACGGATCACACAAAGTGATGGCTCACGCGCAGTGAAGCTCAAAAATCTCATCACACAGCAAAACAAAGGCATAAGAATCTGGATGGCTCAGAATGCAGCGTATCCTTAATTTTATTTTGTGCATATAAATATCTTTGTTAGATTTTGGTCTTCCCACCTGCCTGGGTTGTACCTCCCTCGGATTGCGCAAAGCGTCAGTCTTTTGAATGATGTTACCTTTAGTCTTCCAACCTACCTGGGTTGTACCTCCCTCGGAACGCGCAAAGCGTCAGTCTTTTGAATGATGTTACCTTTGGTCTTCCCACCTGCCTGGGTTGTACCTCCCTCGGATTGCGCAAAGCCTCAGTCTTTTGAATGATGTTACCTTTGGTCTTCCCACCTGCCTGGGTTGTACCTCCCTCGGATTGCGCAAAGCCTCAGTCTTTTGAATGATGTTACCTTTGGTCTTCCCACATGCCTTGGTTGTACCTCCCTCGGATTGCACAAAGCGTCAGTGTTTTGAATGATGTTACCTTTGGTCTTCCCACCTGCCAGGGTTGTACTCCCTCGGATTACGCAAAGCGTCAGTCTTTTGAATGATGTTACCTTTGGTCTTCCCACCTGCCTGGGTTGTACCTCCCTCGGATTGCGCAAAGCATCAGTCTTTTGAATGATGTTACCTTTGGTCTTCCCACCTGCCTGGGTTGTACCTCCCTCGGATTGCGCAAAGCGTCAGTCTTTTGAATGATGTTACCTTTGGTCTTCCCACCGGCCTGGGTTGTACCTCCCTCGGATTGCGCAAAGCGTCAGTCTTTCGAATGATGTTACCCTTGGTCATCTCGGGTGCCCGAGTTGTACCTCCCCAGAACTACGCCGTGACTTGATTCCCATAGGGGATACGTAGGCAGTTTACCCAGGTGAACTCAGTCGTCCATTCTCATAAAAAAAATTCTCATGTCAATGCAATGTTGCTCCACCTTGGTCATCTCGGGTGCCCGAGTTGTACCTCCCCAGAACTACACCGTGACTTGATTCCCATGGGGGATACGTAGGCAGTTTACCCCGGTGAACTCAGTCGCCCATTCTCATAAAAAAAATTCTCATGTCAATGCTATGTTGCTCCACCTTAGTCATCTCGGGTGCCCGAGTTGTACCTCCCCCGAGCTGCGCGAAGCGTCAGTTGTTGTTATCTTTTGGTCTTCTCTTGATGTTGAGTCGTACCTCCCCTTGAGCAGCGCGAAGTGCCCGACCTTTGATTGAATTGGTCCCCTTGATCTGTTTGACGCGAAGCGTCCGGCTTTCGATAAATCTTTGTTATTCCCCTTGGTAGCCTCCTGATTTTGAGACGTACCCCCTTTCTCGGATTGTACCTTGCGTCAATTCTTGAGCAATTGTTGATTTTAGACCTTCTCTTTAATGTTGAGTCGGGTCTACCCAGAACTACGCCGTGACTTGATTCCCATGGAGGGATACGTAGGCAGTTCACCGTTGATACCGTTGAGCTCAGTCGCCCGTTTTTGCAAATTGTTGGTCAAATACCAATCCCTCATTGTTAGATGCGACTCGTCTTAATGTTGAATTAGGTCATCTCTCGGATTCTGAGATGTACCCCCCGCTCCGATTGTACCTTGCGTCAATCATTGAGTATTGTTGTTCCACCTTGGTCTTCTCACCTGCCCGAGTTGTATCTCCCCAGAACTACGCCGTGACTTGACTCCCATGGAGGGATACGTAGGCAGTTCACCATTGATACCGTTGAGCTCAGTCGCCCATTTTTGCAAATTGTTGGTCAAATACCAATCCCTCAAAGTCATATGCGACTCGTGTTGATGTTGAATTGGGTTATCTCCCGGATTGTGAGATGTTTCCCCCCGTTCCGAGTTGTTCCTTTTCCCCGGCTGAGCGAAGCATCTCCCCATTTATGATTTACAAGGAGATTCGACAAGGGGATCTGTAGATACCCCGATCTCGCACCCCTTATCAAACCCCTTTTAATTGGTCTAAACCCTAAAATTGACCTAAGCCCTCGATTTGGCTATGCGGGAGTGCCGTGAGACTTATCGGTGCATCGAATGGATGAACGGACTTTAAATTCATGATCAGAGCGAAAAAACGAGTAAACAGGCATAAACTTCAAATTTTTGAGCTGTGGGGCCCGAAACGGGGCCCGCACCCTTAGAACTGCTCGTTACCGTCCATTCTGTGCATTAAAAATATATTATTGTCTTCCTTGCTTATGAAAATATTTCAGATATACCGGCCTAACCAGAAAAATATTTCGAGCAACTTTCATGTCGGACCCGCGGACAACCGGGACACTGAAGCGCGTACGACGGAGCAGTTGCGGGGCTAATGCCGGAACGGGAAAGATGGTTATCCACATTTCAAAATATCTCAAAATATCTCAGCAAGTGGTGGACCAATCGGAGCTTGACACGTGGCTAAGGAAGATGACTTGAAGCCTTAGTGTAAGAAGGATAGATAATGATAAAAAAAATCACCTCCCTCCTCCCATACACAAGATATTTTCACACCCTCTCCATATTCAGCCCATAACCCCCCTCCTCCATATTTACAACCTCCCTCCTCCAATTTACAACCAATTTACAACCTCCCTCCTCCATATTACACCCCTCTCCAATAACATAAAAGGGGGACTCCCTCTTGATCAAAAAAGAGAGACTACCATTTTCCTTACACCCTCCTCTCTCATTTTCTCTCAACCAAACTTCAGCCATCACACCACCACTACACCACCACTCCTCCACCACCTCTACACCATCAAAAACCTCAAACAACTCACCAAAAACCTCAAAGCAACAACTCCAAAAAACAAAAAAACAACTTCAATCAAACACAAAAAAAGAAAGTCTTCCCTTGGTAGACAAAGGGAGCACCACCTCATCTCACAAGCTAGGTAAATCTCTAGGTTACCTTGAACTCTTTAGCTATGTAAATGGTCATGGGATTAGTTTGGAACCTAGTCAACTAATGACTAGGTTTCCCTCATCCTCCATGTTTTTATCTATGTAAAACTTGAAATATGTATATATAAAGGATGGATATGTGTTGTTAATATTCAGTTCATCAAGTTTGTATGCCTTTATGATTGCCAAAATGTTCATTTACTTTGAGTTTTGCATGTAACTTCTCATCTTTCTCTCAAAGGGTGCAAATCTGGCCCCCTTGGCTATTCTTAGTGAGCATGCATGTAAAAATCAATCTTTGTTGGAAAATGGCTCTTGGATAATGTGCTTGACATGCTAAATAAGAAAATCCTTGAGTTTCATGGCTTGGTTTGGAGTTTTGGTAGTGTTTTGAGATCCATGTTTATGCCTCATGCAACCAGTTTCTCTATTCTGTTCAGAACCATGATTTTTATGCTCTTAGAAATCCATCTTAGATTGGTTTCTTGGTCTGAGTCAAAGAACAAATGTTGTTCCTAATTTGTTGAAGTCCATGATCATAAATTTTCATGTTCATATTCCATGTTTAGGTTATATTTTCATGCATAAATTTGTGTTCCAGTGATGCTGTCCTGCTTGTTCCTTGTGGTACCTTGCTCTGTTCTTGAGCTTCAAACTCAATGAAAACTTGTTTTTTGAACAAAGGTCAAAAAATGGATTTTGTTCTACACAAACTCAGGAAGATGAACATATTTTTGAAATATTTTTGGACCAATGGAAGTGCTCTTTTTAGTCACTTGTTTCAGCCTTCAAGCTTCAGTTTCTGCACTTCCAGTCTCTGACATTGAAATGTCAGAGACCTTTTGGACCACTTAAACTCATCTTCTGAACTCAAAATATTGGGATCTTCATGTTTTCAGTGTTTTATTAAACTTTGACTCTTGGTGTTTTGTCAGATTCATGGGCCAAAATGGTTAAAATTGGTGATCAATGTGCTAGGTTTGCTGTGTGCCTTTTCTGGGCAGATTTTTGTGAGGAACTTTCTTGCTTGTGTTTGGGGTCTAAATTTGATCCAAAAAGTTCATGAAAACTTCACTGTGATCCCTAACATTCAGGGAGTAATCCCCAATTTTTAGTTTTGGAATTGGATCATTTTAGGACAGGTACTATGGCTCGGGGACGGAGAATGAAACCAAAAATCGACAAAAGCCCCGTCAAGGACATTTATTTTATTTATGGGATTTGTATCCCTTTTTTGTATATATGTATATCCTAGACTGTGGATAATCCCCCTCCCGTGGATGTTTTATTTCTTGACATGATCAAACCTCTCTCAAAAACCAATCGGGAAATCCACCCAAACCGATTTCCCGGTTGCGAATTAAAATGAACATACTTAGATTAGGAAGACCTCCGCATATATTAAATCACCATTTTGTTAAGGGCGTAAAAGCAAGGTAAAAAGGCATAAAATTGAACTTAAGTGGCATGCATGCTAGCGACCGTCACGGGCGAGGAGAGTGCTTAATCCCTTCTCTTCTCGTAACTTAGCCCCCGAACCCACTTTCTCTAAAAAAGGTTTTATCTTCATTTTTCCTAAAATAAAGTGAGGTGGCGACTCTTGACTGTTTTGATTCCATCGAGAGGACACCATTGTGTGGGAACCGAGCGCATTTCTAAAAGCGCATTAGCACGAGGCACCCACCCGAACCGCTTTCATTGAGCGATCACACATCATTTCGCATGTGTTCGGCGTGGGGGAGCTTTCGAGTGCGGGCTCTCACAGTGGGACTTTGTGTTGGGAGAAGACCTACTGCGCCAATTTCTCAACCTTTGCAAGATAGAGGACACTCAGATTAATGCAATAGACAAGAGGGACGCTCCGAACCAAGACTACACTGAGCTCATCAAGAAGTGTGATGAGCTCATCCAGAACTGGTACATAACTGGGGGACCCATAGCAAGTGAAGACTTCATGATCAAAGAATTAGGATGTACTCCCCATCCCCATAGAGAAATAAAGTTTGTAACTCTTACCTTAGAGTCAGATACCGCTACCGATGAGCTAACCCAAGAGGACTTGGATGCCATCGCGGAACGTGTATTCCCCTAATTTCTTAATGAAAACATAGATCTTTCCGAGTATCCTGAGATTGCTAGCATCATAAGTGATGAATTAACTAATAAATCTAACGAATTAGTTAATAATGAGTCATATGGCGAGATAGATCAAGAAAACGAACAAATCTTAAAAGAAATTAATAAGTAAGTAGGTCGTCAAGGCGGAAATGGTCCTATTGATGCCGAAGAAATGCAAACAGTTAATCTGGGGACGGATGATGATCCGAAAGAGACCAAGATTGGCAGTTTCTTCAAGGGGGAAGACCGACAAGCCCTCATAGCGCTTCTACGAGAATTCATAGATGTGTTCTCTTGGTCCTACAAAGATATGCCGGGGCTAGCCAATTCGATTGTTGAGCACAAGATACCGCTGCTTCCCGATTCAAAGCCAGTCAAGCAGAAACTCCGCAGAATTAAGCCAGAGTGGTCAGTACAAGTCAAACAAGAGATAGAGAAACTCCTGAGTGTTGGGTTCATCAAAGTAATAGAGTATCCAACCTGGTTGGCCAATACTGTACAGGTTTCCAAGGCAAATGGAAAGGTCCGCATCTGTGTTGATTTCCGTGATCTCAACAGAGCATCTCCGAAAGATGATTTTCCTCTTCTAAACATAGACATGCTCGTTGACAATACCGAAAAATACGAGGTCCGTTCATTCTTAGACGGATTCGCCGGTTACAACCAGATCTTCATGGCCGAGGAGGACCAATACAAAACAGCGTTTACCACACCTTGGGGGACGTTCTGTTATACGGTCATGCCATTCGGACTTAAGAATACGGGACCCACGTACCAGAGAGCTGTAACTGCGCTGTTCCATGACATGATACATAAAGAGATGGAGGTCTACGTTGATGATATGATCATACACTTCAAAGGCTCCGATGGGCAGCACTTCGTCGACCTCAAAAAGTTTTTGAAAGTCTGAGACACTACAAGATGAGACTTAATCCGGCCAAATGCACGTTTGGGGTAGTAAAAGGAAAGGTCTTTGGGTACATGGTCACCGAGCGTGGTATAGAAGCGGATCCTGCTAAGATCAAAGCCATCATTGACATGCCTCCACCTAATACGCAAAAAGAGGTCAAGGGATTTATGGGCCACCTTCAGTATATTAGTCATTTTATTAATCAACTCACGACGATGTGCGAACCCATCTTCAAACTCCTCATGAAGAATACATCTCTAGAATGGACCGAAGAATGCCAAGAAGCCTTTGAAAAGGTCAAGGAGTACTTAGTAAATCCGCTAGTGTTGGTTCCACTGCATAAAGAGAAACCGCTAACCTTGTACCTCACAGTCAATAACACTGCACTAGGGGCTATGCTAGCACAAGAGCAACCCAATTCGAAGAAAGAGAATTCCGTATACTTTGTCAGCTATCGCTTCCAAGGGGCTGTATTAATTACACTGCATTAGAAAAGTCATGTGCTGCACTGGTATGGGTGGCTGAGAATTAAATCCTTACATGGAAGTGTTTCCTGTACAACTGATTGCCCGAATGGACCCAATGAACTACATCTTTGAGAAGTCGCATGTCTCCTCTAGAATAGCCAAGTGGTACTTTATGCTCGCGGGGTACGATATCACTTACATCACACAGAAATCCGTGAGAGGAAGAGTCTTCGCGGATCATTTAGCCGAATTTCAATGAGATGAAGCGAAGGGGGAAGAGCCGCGATTCCCTGATGAGGACATCATGAAAATAGCAGAAAATAAGTGGAAATTGTTCTTCAATGGCGCAGTCAATAAACGGGGATATGACATTGGCATGTTACTAGTAGATCCCTCAGATTTCTACACTCCACTCGCAATCCGCCTTGATTTTGAGGCCACTAACAATATTGCCGAGTATGAAGCCTGCATAGCGGGGCTTGAAGCAGCCTTAGAAAGAAATGTGACCGAACTAGAAGTGTACGGAGATTCACAACTTATAATCTATCAGTCACTTAAGAAGTGGAAGGTACAAGATCCTACACTCCAGAAATATAACGACCATCTCCAAGACTTGGTCAAACACTTCAAAGAGGTCACTTTCTACTATCTTCCTAGAGATAAGAACCGCTTGGAAGACTCGATAGCCATGCTAGCATCACTTGTGGAGATTCCCGAATGTACTGAGGTTAAAACCTTCAAAGTCGCGAGGCGAACAACTCCCGCTTATTACTCAATCATATACCTGCACGACTGCAAAGAAGAGTATGGCTCTGTTTCCGTAAATACCTTGGATTATAAACCTTGGTATTATGATGTATAGCGTTTCCTCCTAGACGGAACATTCCCATCAGACGCGTCACCTAAAGCGAAGATAGCCCTCAAACGGTTTGCCGCCCAATTCGTTATCATAGGTGATCGCCTCTACAAGAAACACCACAAGCAGTGTCTACTCTGTGCCGATGAGCACGAAGCCGTAGAAGTCATGGACCAAGTCCATCAAGGAGTCTGTGGAACCCACATGAATGGCAATATGCTAGCAAAGAAAGTCATCCGACTAGGGTACTATTGGGCTACAATGGAAGCCGACTGCACCAACATGGTTAAGAAATGCCACAAGTGCCAGATACATGCCAACTTGCACATGCACCACCGTCCGTGTTATACCCCATGACATCCCCTTGGCAATTTTCTACATGGGGAATATACGTCATTGGCAAAGTCTCACCGACAGGTCATAATGGGCACTCATTCGTATTAGTCGCCGTCGATTACTTCACTAAATGGATCGAGGCTCAATCCTACAAAGTCTTAAATGCCAAAAGGTGGCTGAGTTCATTAAGACCCACATCATATGCCGATATGGGGTACCTCATGAGATGATATCTGACAATGGCTCACAGTTTTAGAAAGAATGTGACCAACTGCTTGCAGAGTACATGATAGAGAGACATAAGTCGTCACCGTACCGACCACAGACCAATGGAGCAGTCGAAGCTGCCAACAAAACCATAGAGACCATCATTAGGAAAATGGCTAAGACTGGCAGAGACTGGCGTGACAAGCTACCTTTTGCACTATGGGGCTACGGTACTTCAATCTGTGCTGCCACCGGTGAAACTCCATACGCCCTAGCCTATGGGATGGAAGCAGTGCTACCAATCGAATTAGAAGTACCATCACTAAGGGTTCTCCTAGAAAACCAAGTGAATGAAGTCTCATGGTTAGACAGCCGTTATGAACAACTAGCCCTGCTAGATGAACGACGGCTTCGAGCCGCCGAGCATATCCAAGCATATCAACGAAGAATGGCCCGAGCATTCAATAAGAAAGTCAAGTCCAAAAACATCAGAGAAGGGGACCTTGTCCTACACGAACACCGTCCCAGACCATTTAATCCTATGGGAAAATGCGGACCAAGATGGATAGGCCCTTACATAGTCAAGAAGGTATGCTCCGGAGGAGCAGTACAACTCGCAGACCTAGATGGAGATCAACAGCCGAAGCCCGTCAACTTGGACAAGCTGAAGAAGTACTACTCATAGCTCCCTCCCCTATTTCATAAAAAAAGAGAGAAATCTCGCTAGGTTGAAAACCGGCAAGGGCGGCCTAGGAAAAAATTAGAGCAGAGAGCACGAGAAAATAAGCCCGCTAGATTCAAAACCTGCAACGGCGGTCTAGGCAAAAATCAGGGTGTGCATAAAAAAAAATAGGGGACAGTCTCGTACGAGACACCTATGTCTCGTACGAGACACGTCAGTCAGCAGACGTATTTTTCTCTTTCTTAAAACAAGAACTATGATGACCTAAGTTCCTTATTTAATTGATGTAAAAGGAGAACGTAGGCAGCCTTTTGGTCCGGTCTATTCAATAAATAAAATAAAAATCTCGTCTTCTTATTAATTGAATGAATTTCAAGAAAGCAATAAGAAAATTTCTAACATGAATACCAACTTGCAAAAGAAAATAAATAAAATACTAAAAATCTAAACATTGGTCTATCTATTGCAATCTCTCGATACTCCTAAGGATCTATTTCTTCCTTGACCTAGTAGGGGCTTGACCACGGTCCACCTTATCATTCCTCTTCCTCTTGTGCAAAGGTATCTCGAAACCGAGAGGAACATCAAGTCTACTAATGCGCTTTTGGAAATGTACTCGGTTCTCACACAATGGTTTCCTCTCGATGGGTTCAAAACAGTCAAGAGTCGCCACCTCATTTTATTTTAGGAAAAACGAAGATAAAACATTTTTTTAGAGAAAGTGGGTTCGAGGGCTAAGTTACGAGAAGAGAAGGGGTTAGGCACTCTCCTCGCCCATGATGGTCTCTAGCATGCATGCCACGTAGATTCAATTTTATGCCTTTTATGCCTTGCTTTTATGCCCTAACAAAAATGGTGATTTAAGATATGCGGAGGTCTTCCTATTCTAGGACTGTTTGCTTTAATTCACAAATGAGAGTCGGTTTGGGTGGACTCCCACTCGGTTTTGAAAATGATTTAGCATTTATATCCAGTAAAGGAGATCAAAAAGAGGGGGGTGGGGGATTAATATTTACAATGGTGAACAAAAGGGAAACAAATCCCATAACAAATAAATGTCCAAAAGTCCGTCCCCAAGCATTTTAGAGATTGCTGCCCATCTTCATTTCTTGTACCTGCTCTTACACTTACTCAATCCAGAAAGTAAAAGTCAAGAAAGTTCCTAACACATCAATCATAAACCATGCTTTTTCCCTTGATTTTAGGATCATGTTATGGTGTCCAAACAAAGCATGCAAGATAGAACTTTCAACAGCCTAGTCTGACAGATATGCATACCTCCATAAAATATCCACTTTTGGCATCATGAAAACGGGGGAATTAGGGGGAACACTAAACATGAAAGTTACTCCTAACATATCAAAGTTTAGATATGGAGAGTTTCAAATCCATCAAGCAAGTATAAGTCACACAAAACACCTCTGATATTTTGGTGTCAGAACAGGAAATATGCTAATCTGAGCACAGAGAGTTGGAACAAAAAATGGAAAGAACCTCTTCCACTCAGGGTAAAAATATGATATTTATATTATAATCTTCCTTTGTTTGTCTAGAAAAAACCATATTTTAGGGCCTAAGACCAAAAACAACGCTTTCTATGCATAAAGAAAGCAACAAAACAGAAAGGTGCAGATGGACAGTCTGCTGGGAATCTACAAATGGCATGAAAACACTCATGAAAACTCACTCAAATGAGATGGTATGAACATGAAAATTTGAATAAATATAGATCTATATGCTAAAACCACAAAACCACAGCCATCTGAGCATTTAATCATGGTATATCATTGCTTTAAAAGAAGAACAACAAGAACATCCACATTGTATCTTTGAACACCAAATGGAGGTCTAGCCTAACAAAGTGGCTAGACCTCTTAACAAGTTACATAATCAACTACATGTTACATATAGAGGGGATAAAAGATGGAGAGATTACCTAGGTTGTTCTCCCTTTGCTTCCAAGGGAAGACTTTTTTGGTTGTTTTCTTAAGGTGTTTGCCTTGTGATTTGAATGAGTGTTTGAGTGAGTGTTTTGGCTTGTGTTTAGAGAGTGTTTTGTGGTGGTGCTATGGTGGTGTAGTGGTGGTTTAGTGACTGAGATTTGAGGGAGTTGTGGATGCTTGAGAGAGAGCAAAAAGGCTGAATATGGAGTGAGAAATGTGGGAGAGTTGTGTGTGAAGTGTGGGTGAGTTGTGTATGAATTCTCTTATGTAAAATGGATGAGGAGGGAGGTTGTCAAATGACCTTAGGTCACCCTTGCTAGGCTTAGGGGCCATTTTAGGGGTCATCTACCTGGGTAGGAGCAGCTGGGAAGGGATTAAAGTTGATTTGAGTGAGCAAGTTGGTGAAGAACAAACTGCAGGTCTGGTCCTCCCAAAGTAGCCGTACGGCTGGACCTTGCCGTCCCCTTTTCCCAAAGTGCCACTTGTCATGCTCTGATTGGCTCCTTATTTATCTTTTTGGCCAGCCATTTGAGGCCACTTGTTGGCTGATTATTAGCCACAAAAAGTAACTTTTGACTTTCTCCATGCGTATGATCATAAATGATGCTTCCGGTGTTGGTTCCGCAATAGTCCAAAATTTGTCCGAATGCGCGCATAACGGTGTCCCGGTTGTTAGCGGTCCCAACATGAAAGTTGCTTGAAATATTCTCGTGGTCACGTACGTATATCTTCAATATGTTAATGGGCAAGGGATGACAATAATATATTTTTAATGCACAAAATAGACGGTAACGAGCAGTTCTAAGGGTGCGGGCCCCGTTTCGGGTCCCGCAGCTCAAAAATTAAAGTACATACTTGTTTACTCGTTTTTTTCGCTCTGATCCTGAATTTGAGGTCCGTTAATCCATTCGATGCACCGATAAGGCATACGGCACTCCCGTATAGTCAAATAGAGGGTTATAGGTCAATTTTAGGGTTTAGACCGATTAAAAAAGGTTTGATAAGGGGTGCGAGATCGGGGTATCTACAGATCCCCTTGTCGAATCTCCTTGTAATGTAAAGTGGATTCTACGATTCACTAAGAGACAAACGATCTCGTCTAGGGTGTAACGGCTGGGTCCAAAGTAGGACTTCCTACGTATCTCTTTCGAGAATCAAGCCTCCGTAGTTCTAACTCAAACAAGCAATCAAACTAGTGATAAACAATGGTCGGTCTCGGATTACCGGTTTACATACGTATCTCTTTCGATAATCAGACCAATCGTAGTTCAGGTTTATTGAAATTTAAAATGCAGGGGGGGGGGGTGCATTGAGATGCGTTATCTCTTTGCTGGGGAGGAAATTGACATGGGAATGACTGGGCTCTCTCGAGCGGCCTACGTATCCCTTTAGGGGGAATCAAGTCAAAACGTAGTTCGGGAGAGGTACAATTCGTCATCAGGAGAGGACTACAATCAACAATACTCAAGGATTGACGTAAGGTACAATCGGAGCGGGGGGGGGGGGTACATCTCAGAATCCGGGAGATGACCTAATTCAACAATACTCAAGGATTGACGCAAGGTACAATCAGAGCGGGGGGTACATCTCAGAATCTGGGAGATGACCTAATTCAACAATACTCAAGGATTGACGCAAGGTAAAATTGGAGCGGGGGGTACATCTCAAAATCTGGGAGATGACCTAATTCAACAATACTCAAGGATTGACGCAAGGTACAATTGGAGCGGGGGGTACATCTCAGAATCCGGGAGATGACCTAATTCAACATCAAATTGAGTCGCATCTGACTCTGGGGGATTGGTATTGACCAACAATTTGTAAAAACGGGCGACTGAGTTCACCAGGGTAAACTGCCTACGTATCCCTCCATGGGAATCAAGTCGAGTCGTAGTTCTGGGGAGACCCGACTCAACATCAAGAGAAGGTTTAAAATCAACATTACTCAAGGATTGACGCAAGGTACAATCCGAGTGGAGTACATCTCAAAATCCGGGAGATGTCCTAAGTTCGACATCAAGACGAGTCGCATCTGACTCTGGGGGAAGGAACAACATAATTTCAATGGTGAGATCTAAATTTTCTCAAGCTGATAGGGATTTTGAGAGCTTTTAAGAGGCGTCTCGGCCTAGAATGATTTTGATAATGAGAACTTTAAGAGGCGTCTCGGCCGAAAATGATTTTGAGATTTTAAGAGGCGTCTCGGCCTAAAGTGATTTTGAGAATGAGAACTTTGAGGGGCGTCTCGGCCGATAAGGATTTTGAGAGCTTTAAGAAGCGTCTCGGCCTAAAGTGATTTTGAGAGTTTTAAGAGGCGTCTCGGCCTAAAGTGATTTTGAGAGTTTTAAGAGGCGTCTCACCCTAAAGTGATTTGATAATTAGAAATTCAAGACTACTATCATGAAGATGATTTCAAGGATACGCTGCATGTTGAGCTGTGTCCCAGTCCTTCGGTTTTCGCTTTGCTGTGTGATGAGATTTTTGTGCTTTGTTAAGCAGCGAACCATCGTTTTACGTGGCCTCTTAGCATTGTATTGAGTGCTGCAACTTCATTTTGAATTCCCGTTCACCCTAAAAGGGTTTTCGATTATTTCACAGTTAAGCTTCTCTGCTTCTAGAGTTGCTTAAACATTACTTTGCGTGGTCCGTTGGCACCGTCTTGAGTGCTGCAACATCATTCTGGATCCCTGTTTACCCAAAAAGGGTTTTTGATTCTTTCACAATCAAGCTACTCCGCTTTTGGAGTCGCTGCGACTCTTGGCAATTGATACCAGGTTGGAATCATTCAATTTTGACTGAAGTCTGACGTATATCAGGAGAAATGACACGATCAACATTGTCTGTTGTGACCTGCAAGTTAGCTCTTTGGTTTTGCCATTGTTGTGGGATTTTGATCGCTTGCAATGAGCAACCTCTTTGTGAAACTAAGATGTGATTCGTTGTGATGTCAACTTCGTACCTGCATAATATTTTTTGCAAGTATGTGGTCGTGCCTGAAAATTTAAGCTGCCTACGTATCTCTTTCGAGAATCAGACCAACGTAATTCGACTGTGGCAACTCGAACTAATTTTGCAGAAAGGGCATTAGGAAATTTCATTCCCTACGCAGAAACATGAGTGTCGACTTTATCGAGGATCCTTCTTGTGAGGACCATGATGTGGTAGAATGGATGATGTGTACCTGCAAGAGATTTTCAAGAGCAAGCAACATATATATTGATGTTGATGAGGGACCTTCTTACGAGGACCATAATGTGGCTGAGTGGATGATTTATCCCTGCAAGAGATTTTCAAGAGCAAGCAAAATATATATCTTGACATTGATGTGCTCGAATGTGTCATTCATGTGCAACAAAAGTGTGATACACATCATTGATTGAAATCTTTAAGATCGAGAGATTGAGAGAAAGGTTGAGACAAGATCACATTCTCTTTTCATTTTGCAACCATTTCCCTTTTGATGGATGAAAGTCAGATTTCTCTTTTTGCATGATGGTTTTTTTTTCTTTTTGACACATGTGCATTGCTTGCATTTCAAACTTCGTTTATTATGAATAAATGAGCGAAAGCGTAATAAATGAATAAAGGGAGAATCATGAATGAAATAGGTTGCACTTTATTGTGGATTTTGCACTTTTGCGAAAATGAGGAGTATGGAGATATGTATAGTGAAGCAGAGCCGAAAGCCTAGCTTAAGCACTCAAAAGGTCAATTCCGAACACCCATTTGATCATGACTACTCAACAGTATATCTCCGGATGCTATGGTTGGGTTAGCCCCAGTTGTCGGCTGAAGAAACCCCATTTGTTCTTTCTGATATCATTCTCCAACATTCCGGCTGCTGAAGCCCCTGTGTCTCGCAAGGATCAACCTCAGATGTTGGCTACGGATGCCCCAGTCATGTTATAGGACAAGCCCCTGAATCAGGCATATGCAGCTCTTGTTGCACTTGAAGAGTGCATCTCATGTTGATCCAATTTGTCGCTTTAAGACAACTTCCTGTTTTGGCATTTCAACCGTTAGGGGCTCTAACTGTCATTGAGAGTTATTCAAATGTTCGATGTCTCGCTGTTGGAGGCAATTCACAATTTCTGACATGCAATACCCAATCGGTAGGGAGTCAACTGTCTTTGAGAGTTATTCAATCATTCGATGCTTCTTTGTCTAAGGCAATTCACAATTCCTGACATGCGATACCCAATCAGTAGGTAGTCAACTGTCTTTGAGAGTTGTCTTGTCATTCGATGCTTCTTTGTCGTAGGCAATTCACAATTTTTGACATGCAATACCCAATCGGTAGGGAGTCAACTGTCTTTGAGAGTTGTTCGGAAGGACACAATCCCGATGTTGCCGAAGAATGAGCTTTGGGCTTGGTGGGCCATACTTTCAATCTGATATGGCACTGCATTTCTGCTGATCCACACATTAAGGGAGCTAACTGTCTATGAGAGTTGTCTTGTCATTCGATGCTTCTCTGTCGGAGGTAATTCACAATTTCTGACATGTAATACCCAATCGGTAGGGAGTCAACTGTCATTGAGAGTTGCTCGGTGGGACACAATCCTGATGTTGCCGAAGAACGAGCTTTGAGCTTTGGGGGCCATACTGTTAATCCGAGATGGCGCTTTGTTCTGATGATCCACACATAAGGGACCTAACTGTCTATGAGAGTTGTCCCATATCCTTGATGTTCTCAATCTTGAGAGTTACTGAAACTGATGATGATTCTCAAAAGTTAATCTTTGCATTTCTGAGTCCCTTCAAAATATCAACTGTCAATGAGAGTTGTCTTGTACCCTGGCGTTTTGCCATCTGAATTTCCATGTTACCGAGAGCAAACCATTCTCAACAAATCGTATTGTCATGAAGCCACATCATTGCTTTTGAAACTGACCCAAGACTCTGATATACAGCCCCAGTTCGTGTTCATTCATTCAAGATCACTTGCCGACATTGAGAATTTGAAATCTAAGGAATAGCATTCCTTTGTCCCTTTTGCTGTGACAACTTGCAGGAGTTGGAAGGGGAAGGCATGAGGCCAGTGTTTTATGGAAGCAAAGGGAAATCCCAGTAGGATATCCGACATCGTGTTTGCACATAAATGAGATGACGGAAGGACGATAGTAGGGGGAAGCCCCTAGACTCAGGAAAATATGCATACTCACAAATTGAAATCAAAGACTCAAGACTTGAACAAGCGTTAATGGTCAAGTGCCTCAAAATCAAATGGACCCTTCTAGCATCAGATTAGCATTTTAGTTTTGATTAAATAAGCTTGACAAATCATTTGAACACAAATTAGACCGTGACAAATTGACATGAGAACATCATTGGGCATGAGTTATGATTCGCGCTTCCGTCTGACCTCATTTGATGAGAGGCCTTAATCTTCGTTGTCTCCTTTTCTTGATATTGATCAAACCATTTGAGGCTGCACGATTTTTGGTTTATGGGCTCCCTCAGTTTAAGGGGTTGGTCGAGCATGTTGGTCTCCAACAAAAGTCACCAGTTTTCATCGTCGATGGTACTTTGCCCAAAGTTGAAAGATCGAGATCTTCTTTAGTACGGATTGGCCTCGCATGCGCGGTGCTCCTTGAAATTGATGATGTCACATGAGATTGTCGGACCCTCGGTCCATGCATCGTCTTTGTGTAACGAGCGTTAAAGTCTTCAGTATGAATTGCCAACTGCCGTCATTGAAGGCACACACATAAACTTGAAGTGTCGGGATATCCTTTTCGAAACAATTGAATTAAAAAATAAAGCAAATGGAATATGTACCAAAATAAATGAATAATGTTTCTTCTTCTTTTTTTTGACCTCCCTTTTTTTGCTCTCTTTCGAATTTTTTTTTTTTTGCACTCAAGAAGAAACATCATAGCGCGCGGAATACAACAAATTTTACAAAAACATAAACATACAATGTCGCGACCCCGGACCCCGTGGGCCCGAGACCGCGATCTGGACGTCGACTTAAAACCAAAACTCTAAAATATAGAAGTTAAAAATTCCATTTTGAACCAAAACATTTTAATACAAGGTTTGGAAAATCCAAGTTTAACAACACCATAAAACAACTAGTGTAAGCTCCACAAGCTCACACCCAAGATACAAAATATTACAATTCTTAATGACGTCAATAATGGTAAAACTATCCCCAAAAGGTTATACATTTAAATAATGTAATCCGATCCATAACAACCTGCCCCAAAATCTCAATCCTCTCGACGTCCTCCTCGATCCGCGAATCCTAATCCTTTTCCTCCTGGGGGGGGGGTTAAGGAAAAACAAAGATGGAAATAAACAGGGTGAGATAAAATCTCAGTAAGTTACTAATGCAACTACATGACATGCTAATATGCAATGACCAATGGCAATTAACATAAAACAGATAGCAGCGGAATAATAAGTGACATGCTGTCAAACAGTAATATCCAATAATCAATCATATAAATAAACATATAACAACAAATGAGAGGCTCCCTATCGCCAACCGTCCCATACCGGTTAGAAATAACGACCAGCTCATCATGCAACACATAAAGCTGAAATAAACACTCATAAGTGGATACATAGCCAAGGTTTCACCCAACTGAAAGAACCAAATAAAGGTCGCTGCGCAGCTTCAATAATCAACAATCAACATCTTCATAGCAGCATGAAAGCTTGAAGAGAAAACCCCGGTACCGGAACCAATAACCATAAGAGTGTCACAAAGGACAAGGACCATGACACAAAGTCATGCCCGTTAGCCAGATACATTCACAAAGGAACGCTGACTTATCCTTTCCAAGGCCAATCTGGAGAAGGGGTATAGAAGGGGGCAAAACAATGGTCAACATTATAATGGACTTGGCTTTGCCATTATAATCTTTCCCATCGCCCAAACACACACAAAATACCAGCTGGACTTTCAAATAAATGCTAAGTAATAATAATTTAGCATGAATAACAACTTAAGGTTCCAAAGTAGGGAACCACACCAATTAATCACCATAAAGATGCAAACGATTACTCATGAAGAGTTCAACAACAACGAACACAAGAAGTTTCTCATAAAAGAGCACAACAACGATAAACGGAATTTCTCATAAAGAGCACAACAACAATAAACGGTATTGCTCATAAGGAGCGCAACAACAATGATTATTAGAATACGATAATTTCATAAAGAGGAACCATACCAGATACATTTCAAAGATGATACCCATAAGTTACTCATAAGGAACACAACCCAAACGGTCGCTCACAAATAGTACAACGACTACAACTCAAAATTATCCTAAACGTTTACTCATAAAGATGTACTAGGACTATGAACTCAACCATCTCATCACACCTGAAATTCCAAAGTAGGAATCAGAATGAATACACTTTAAGGTCAATCAAACCGTAAGTACCCAATTGCCAATACACGCTTTACCTTCGTCCTTAACGAACCAATCCCAAACCCCCAAACGAATCGAAAAGGTTAATCTTTAGAACATGATCACGACCGGACTAAACCCTACACTTTGGTGTTCAAAAACAACCCTCTAGGTACTATGGGACATCGCCTAAAACCTAGACCAAGTCTTACTCGAAAATCAATTCGATTGGAACAACCACGAACACATCATAAGATGCCCAAACACCCAATAAAATCCCGAAGTATAAAACTTATAACTTAACTGAACAACCTATACCATATTGTAGTACTCGAAGAGATCTTCGAAACGATAGTTTACACGCCTAAAACGGAGTCCGGATGAGAAAGTTATGGCCTCCGGAAGATCGAACGAAAAGCGGACAAACTGGAAAAAAGGGGGATGCGCGCGCCTCCACAAAAAGTGATGCGCGCGCCTCCTAAGGTCAGAAGGCTGCGATTTCGAAACAGAAAAGGGTGCGCGCGCCTCCCAAAACATGGTGCGCGCGCCTCCTTGCCCGGAGGGACGAAATCCGGCCAAAATCTGGGTTTCTACCAATTTTTCTTACCCATTTCATATTACAACCAAAATCAAACATAATTAACCTTCCACCAAGCATAAAGATGAACCCAAAACAACTTATAACTAGAATGGGGACTCAAATAATACCATTCATCAACCAAGATCAAGATTCAAACCCAACATTCCTAAAATCACCATTTTTTACCAAAACTCCAAATAATTTCCAAATAAACTCCAAACTCAACCAAACTTCAAATATAACACATCAAGCATAATATAAACATGATATGAACATTTTAGCATAAAAATGGGGGAAAAGCAACTTACCCGGATTTTCTCAAAGGTGACGGAACTCGACATTTCTTGGCTTCCTACGATCCTATCGACGATCTAAACATGATTCATGTTTTAAGAAATGAGAAATAACAAGAGGAAGATGAAGAAAATGAAGAGAGAAGTGAGAGGAGAACTTACCCAATTGAGCTAGAGAGAGAAAGAAATGCTGGGAATGAATGGGGTGAGGGAGAAATAGAGGGAGTAGGGAGAAGATGATTAAAACCAAACTTACACTTAGACCCCTCCCTTACTACTACTCTCTACAAACAAACTCCCCACTAACAAATAAGACTCAACACTTCTACACTAGCACAAATGACCCAAATAAAATGCTAGTCATAATTTATTATGACACATAAAGTGCACACATAAATATTTAAATAAATAATAATTTAAATAAATAAATAAGCAAATAAATAAATAAAAATTATTTATTACTAATAAAATAGAGCCTAGTTTTCGGGTCGTGACATTCACTCCCCCTTAAAGAAAATTCGACCCGAATTTTAACGAGACTTACCCTAAATAAAAAAAAACCACGGATACGATAGTTCCACTATTTCCCGAATTTCTCAATTGTCCATTCTAAACCACCACGTAGTAACCTTAAATAATGTTCACGATACCACGACCTCTCGCACATAACTTCCTTCAATCATAACCTTCACTACTAATTAGAATCCACAATCAAAATTGGAGAATCCTAATTGCTCCGAAACATAACTCTCGAGATATCCCAAGCTCACCTTATTCATAACCTTAATTACACTGCAAAGGTGTTTCCTTCTGTAAATCGCATACTTAGTAGTATTCCCCAGACATTCAAAACATCACCATCCCGAGCCTAATTAGCTTTCAAAATATAAAAAGGCTAAAGAAATTTCTATTTCCACAATATTCATCGAAATGGCTATATCTCTATGGATTACCATTATAGTGCTCTAGTTCTAGATAGCACCTTAAACTAGGGGTGTAATATAAATACAAAATGCTCACTTAAATCTACACCATAATATCATCGTCATAACACTCCAATCCTTGAAAGCCTAAAATAATTACGAATACTCAATAGTCCGAAAATGGTCTAAATTTTATCTTCAAGGGATTTCCTCTAGCTCCCTTTTAAGTTATAATCCGTGCTCATATACCCAAAGGAAATCAATGAACTCTAAATTCAATAGCTAACCCCAGTTAGTCTCTCACGCATACCTTTATTAACTTAATGATACTTAAACTCAATGGTACTATCAAGATCATATCCCGATTAGCTAGCCTCATTCCAATAGCTCCATTACCAAATCATAATATTCTTTAATTATGCCCAAGCATTGATACTCAACTTTCTTCACACACCCTTGATCCAATTCGGTAACGCCACCAAGAAGGGATTTAGAACCATAGAACCACTATCTAACCAAAATTTCAAAATGCCTTTAACATAGATTGAGAAATTATTACTCCCCCAAAATGTACTTAGTCCTTTCTAACTTAACACGCTTACCACCATTAATGATCGGAACTCCTACAACAAACTCATCATCCATAACAAATCGTATACCTCTCCATACTAACCCATTCCGATGCATTCACGGAGATGTACTAAAAGTGACCAAAATTTTCCTCAAGAGATCCTCATTGAATCCTCAACTCTTATAGCCCAACCGATGCCATAAGGACATTGATCTAAATATTAGCACTACAACCTTGTACTATAACAACTCAATTTAACCCAAGGTTCTCCCCAATTACTAGGTACTATTCAGAAATAAAACAGAAATTTTCACAAACGATAAATACGCCCAACAATTCACCGAAACTAAATACTCGGATTTCAATTAAGGAAAGATAGGTATAACTCTACCCAAATGAACGGTCTCAAACAGTTTTAAGAAATCAGGAATGGAGAATATAACAATCCCCCTACAATAATAGACTAAAGCAATAGTAACATCAAAATCTTGTAATAGCAACATGGCTAATTTAACAGGTAAGTTATATCTACCTTTAAGCACAACATGAGCACATAAGACTCCATCAGACATCCTACACTCTTCCATAGGAGTAGACACCTACAACACATAAGTCAAAGACTCAAAAGAAATAAATGCAACTAATGCACAGAAACACATAAATGCGATGACCCTAAAATGCACGCGCTCGCTCTCACGACGCAAAATAATACCTCCTGAAATTATCCGTTACCTGGTGAGTGCTGATTGATTGCAAATACTCTACCCGAAATCTTGGGCTTCCCCGAAGCATCCCTCTTCTGACCCTGTGAAGTACTGGTTCCTGTTCCTGATGATTGAACCTTAAACCTCGGACAATCTTTTATGAAGTGACCCAGTTGACCACAATTGATACATTTTCCCTGCTTCTTCCAACACTTATCCTCCAAATGGCCTTCCCTCTGACAGTAAGTGCAAAGCCACCTACCTTGTTTCCCTTGTTTTCCCGAAGTAGTACCCGGATTCCCTAGCGCGGTTTGTTCCTTAAACTGAGATGGTGCTCCCAAATTACCTCGGTTATCAGAACGGTGCTGTGGTTGAGATTTAGCATGGTTTACTTGTTTACCCGCATTTGCAACCTCGGTCTTCCTCTTATGCTCCCCAATATCTTGCTCGATCAAGTATGCCCGGTCTACCGCATCCTGAAATGTCACAATCCTCTGGGCTATAAGCTGAGTCCGAATAGAAGTCTTCAAACCCCGGATGAATCTCATAGCTTTCTGCTCCTCGGTCCGCACAAGATAGTCACCACACCTGGCTAATTCTGTGAACTTAGTTAAGTACTGTGCTACTGACATCACGCCTTGCTCCAAGCTGAGCTCGATCTCTTTCCGGTTTTGATTCACTAGAGAGATAAAATGATCCTTGAATTTCCTCACGAACCACTCCCAAGGATATGGTACAAGAGTCACATCCCAACTGGTCTTCAGTGCCTTCCACCAATGTTCCGCAGCACCAACTAACATACAAGCTGCAAACCGAACCCTATCCACATCAGTGCAATCAAAGACATCGCAGATTTTCTCCATCGATTCTATCCATAGCTCGGCCTTCTTCACATCAGGATCACCGTCGTACTCACTTGGTTTCAACTTCAAGAACTGCTCCCACCCATATCGCGGAGGTGCTACATGTTCCTCTCTCGGCCCTTGGTCACGAATTGCTTTCACGGCCACTTCAAACCTGTCCTGAAACACTGCACGGTTTTCTTCCCTTAGACCCTTTAAGATTCTGAGTCCCACTAGGAGCTTCACCAATTCTTCTTCTAGCCATCACAAACAAATACCTGCATAAAATACTCATCGTTACTCACTCCGAACACAACTACCCACCTAGGTCATACTAATCCACCTAGACTTATACTTAGAGCCAAACCATGGCTCTGATACCAACTGTCGCGACCCCGGACCCCGCGGGCCCGAGACCGCGATCTGGACGTCGACTTAAAACCAAAACTCTAAAATATAGAAGTTAAAAATTCAATTTTGAACCAAAACATTTTAATACAAGGTTTGGAAAATCCAAGTTTAACAACACCATAAAACAACTAGTGTAAGCTCCAGAAGCTCACACCCAAGATACAAAATATTACAATTCTTAATGACGTCAATAATGGTAAAACTATCCCCAAAAGGTTATACATTTAAATAATGTAAACCGATCCATAACAACCTGCCCCAAAATCTCAATCCTCTCGACGTCCTCCTCGATCCGCGAATCCTAATCCTTTTCCTCCTGGGGGGGTTAAGGAAAAACAAAGATGGAAATAAACGGGGTGAGATAAAATCTCAGTAAGTTACTAATGCAACTACATGACATGCTAATATGCAATGACCAATGGCAATTAACATAAAACAGATAGCAGCGGAATAATAAGTGACATGCTGTCAAACAGTAATATCCAATAATCAATCATATAAATAAACATATAACAACAAATGAGAGGCTCCCTATCGCCAACCGTCCCATACCGGTTGAAAATAAAGACCAGCTCATCATGCAACACATAAAGTTGAAATAAACACTCATAAGTGGATACATAGCCAAGGTTTCACCCAACTGAAAGAACCAAATAAAGGTCGCTGCGCAGCTTCAATAATCAATAATCAACATCTTCATAGCAGCATGAAAGCTTGAAGAGAAAACCCCAGTACCGGAACCAATAACCATAAGAGTGTCACAAAGGACAAGGACCATGACACAAAGTCATGCCCGTTAGCCAGATACATTCACAAAGGAACGCTGACTTATCCTTTCCAAGGCCAATCTGGAGAAGGGGTATAGAAGGGGGCAAAACAATGGTCAACATTATAATGGACTTGGCTTTGCCATTATAATCTTTCCCATCGCCCAAACACACACAAAATACCAGCTGGACTTTCAAATAAATGCTAAGTAATAATAATTTAGCATGAATAACAACTTAAGGTTCCAAAGTAGGGAACCACACCAATTAATCACCATAAAGATGCAAACGATTACTCATGAAGAGTTCAACAACAACGAACACAAGAAGTTTCTCATAAAAGAGCACAACAACGATAAACGGAATTTCTCATAAAGAGCACAACAACAATAAACGGTATTGCTCATAAGGAGCGCAACAACAATGATTATTAGAATACGATAATTTCATAAAGAGGAACCATACCAGATACATTTCAAAGATGATACCCATAAGTTACTCATAAGGAACACAACCCAAACGGTCGCTCACAAATAGTACAACGACTACAACTCAAAATTATCCTAAACGTTTACTCATAAAGATGTACTAGGACTATGAACTCAACCATCTCATCACACCTGAAATTCCAAAGTAGGAATCAGAATGAATACACTTTAAGGTCAATCAAACCGTAAGTACCCAATTGCCAATACACGCTTTACCTTCGTCCTTAACGAACCAATCCCAAACCCCCAAACGAATCGAAAAGGTTAATCTTTAGAACATGATCACGACCGGAATAAACCCTACACTTTGGTGTTCAACAACAACCCTCTAGGTACTATGGGACATCGCCTAAAACCTAGACCAAGTCTTACTCGAAAATCAATTCGATTGGAACAACCACGAACACATCATAAGATGCCCAAACACCCAATAAAATCCTGAATTATAAAACTTATAACTTAACTGAACAACCTATACCATATTGTAGTACTCGAAGATAGATTCGAAACGATAGTTTACACGCCTAAAACGGAGTCCGGATGAGAAAGTTATGGCCTCCGGAAGATCGAACGAAAAGCGGACAAACTGGAAAAAAGGGGGATGCGCGCGCCTCCACAAAAAGTGATGCGCGCACCTCCTAAGGTCAGAAGGCTGTGATTTCGAAGCAGAAAAGGGTGCGCGCGCCTCCCAAAACATGGTGCGCGCGCCTCCTTGCCCGGAGGGACGAAATCCGGCCAAAATCTGGGTTTCTACCAATTTTTCTTACCCATTTCATATTACAACCAAAATCAAACATAATTAACCTTCCACCAAGCATAAAGATGAACCCAAAACAACTTATAACTAGAATGGGGACTCAAATAATACCATTCATCAACCAAGATCAAGATTCAAACCCAACATTCCTAAAATCACCATTTTTGACCAAAACTCCAAATAATTTCCAAATAAACTCCAAACTCAACCAAACTTCAAATATAACACATCAAGCATAATATAAACATGATATGAACATTTTAGCATAAAAATGGGGGAAAAGCAACTTACCCGGATTTTCTCAAAGGTGACGGAACTCGACATTTCTTGGCTTCCTACGATCCTATCGACGATCTAAACATGATTCATGTTTTAAGAAATGAGAAATAACAAGAGGAAGATGAAGAAAATGAAGAGAGAAGTGAGAGGAGAACTTACCCAATTGAGCTAGAGAGAGAGAGAAATGCTGGGAATGAATGGGGTGAGGGAGAAATAGAGGGAGTAGGGAGAAGATGATTAAAACCAAACTTACACTTAGACCCCTCCCTTACTACTACTCTCTACAAACAAACTCCCCACTAACAAATAAGACTCAACACTTCTACACTAGCACAAATGACCCAAATAAAATGCTAGTCATAATTTATTATGACACATAAAGTGCACACATAAATATTTAAATAAATAATAATTTAAATAAATAAATAAGCAAATAAATAAATAAAAATTATTTATAACTAATAAAATAGAGCCTAGTTTTCGGGTCGTGACATACAATATGCGAGAATTTACAATACATCATACATTAAAGGAAAATCGCCGACACTTTCACTTGCATCAGTGTGATAGTCTTCATCCTTTGCCATTTGATTGGCCTCTCTGATCATGCCCTTGATTGCACCCTGAAATCTTCGTTCGTCGGGTGACTTTGTCGATTGCCTTCGTGAACTTCGTTGATTGCCTTCGGCCCTAGTTCCCATCTCATTCAATCACAGTCTAATTTTTGTTCAAATTTCATTGATTGCTTTTAATTAAGTGAGATTTAATTGTTTGTGGGTCCAGATCTACAAGATACGCGATTTAGAAGGCACTTGTTTATAAGGCAAGTTCATTGACTGAAAACATATTTTACATGACAAGCGATAAAATAAAAGCACGAAGACAACAACACACTCTAGACTTAGAAGACAAAGAAGATGTGTGAGCACATTACTAAGAGATACGTAAAAAGGGACAGGAATAGGAGTGGGCGGTGATCCCAGTCACAAGCAAAAAGAGATCTAGGCACTGGAAGCTAGAAATCTCTAAAAGTGAACAAAAGTGTTGTTGCACTGCAAGCTAGCAAACAAAAATTCCGTAACATTCCCATATCAAAATCAGGTCTGAGGTTTTACCAACTGCCTCGTTGTCGATGAGGTTCTGAATTGCATTCTTAAGAGACCAGCACGAATCTGTATCATGTCCCGGATATCGGTAGTATTTGCAATACTCCAGGACATCCCAACCTTTAGGCAATGGCTGGGGTGATCGATATTTCTCCATGGGTTTTAGAAGTCCGTAAGCAACCAAAACATGTAAGATTTTAGACATGGGGGCACCGAAGTTATCAAACACCCGATTTGCTGCCGATGTGGGCTTCTCCATGACCTCTTCATCAATGAGGTTTTAGATGGCATGCAGAAGAGAGAAACAATTGTTGGTGTCATGGCCATTTGATTGATGATACAGGCAGTACGCAGTAGAATCCCATCGCTTGGGTAGGTTACTCGGTGGCTTGTATCCTTCCATCGGTTTCAGAAAGCCTTTGTTCATGAGGTCATGGAAAACCGTAATCATTGGAGCATCAAGCTCATCAAAATGCCTATCATGGCAGCTAAACCTCCTCAAACTAAACTTATCCCTCCTTGGAGCAAATGCCTGAATTTGGGGAGTATTCTTGAAAGTTAAGTTTTGGTTGCGAGACCATGAGAACCAAGACTTTGTATCATGTTCAAATTCATTCATACACATTGCACTTTCCATTGAGGATTTCCCGAAACCAAGGTATGAGGAGTGGGTTTTGATATCAACGTGCTGGGCCATCTCAAGGAAGGAGGTAAAAGTTGGGATGGTGTCTTGAGTGGGGTTTGGACAAGTGTATGGTACTTGGTGAGAGGCTCCATCTTTGGTAAAGGTGACTATTTCTTGTGTTTGAACATGGGATGCCATGGTTTTTGGAACAATAAGTGGATGGGAGTCCTTGAGTCCCATGTGGCCTTCATTCTGCAAGAGGGCTGTCACACGGTCTATCATTTCCTCTTTATACCCTTGGAAGATACTCTTCATGTATTCTGTCTGGGCTATCATTTGCTTCCCTAACCATTGCTCCATTGCATAACACGGCTCAAAGTCAGACGAGCCCTCAGTTGAGTTTGATGATGTATTTCCTTTGTTGGCCATGATTGATGATGAAGACTGGAGTAGATCTTTGATCAAAGTGGTGCTTGAAACGGACCTCAAATGTCGCGCTAGAGAACAAGTGAAATTCTCTCTCTACAAGATGGATGAAAAAGGAAACCTATTTTAGATTTCCGGGGAATGAAGCTTTATGTACAAAAGAAGCTATTTATTTATTTTTTTTTTTTTAAATTTGAAGCGCAAGCAATGCACAAACCTATGAATGTCGGACAAGCACCTTGCATTGTTTTGACACGTTTTCGCATGAAATCTTGGAATAGTGGATACCGTCTCCAAAGTATAGGACCAACGTTTTGCACCTGTACTATTGGCCGTCCAAGCCCCTAGCGAAGGGCCTATACTCTTTCGGGGATCCACCATTCGGTTACGGTCTAAGGGAGGGTCTTGACAATTTCAAGTCAATCCAAGAATTCCACGTGATATCCACAATTGAGGTCGTTTATAACCTTTCTTTCAGGAACTCATAGCAATGAAGAGAAATTGCTAGACAAAAACCGTCATGAAGTCTGGGACGTGTCATTTTTGAAAATACGGACATCGTGGCTTGGTAACGGGGAAGATTGGTTTAGACCCATCGCAACGACTAATAGGCACGCTTTGGGGTGAGAATGTCCACCGCGGGCCCTATAGGGAAGTCGATGAGCTCCCTTATACCCTCGGGTTACATTCGCGGGTTTGTACGGTTCTACGAGACGTTATTTTAAAAACGTGCATGTGGGTGAGGTATCTATAAGTAAAAAATGATTTGTTGAAAGCAAGTAAAGAAAACAAGAAAATCTTTTTCTCTTTTTTTTCTTTCTTTTTTTTTTTTTTTTTTTTTTTTTTATTTTAGCTCTTTTTCTTTTTTTAAGGGAATCACCCACCACGCATACATATATATACAAATAAGAGGGTGAAGGAAAAAGAATGTCCCTACAAAACAAGGGTTAAGGCATAAATTTATACAAACAAGGCAAAGCATATATGGCATGGCATGCACAAGAATTTAGAGTCTAGCCCACTTAAAAAAATATCCCCAGCGGAGTCGCCACTGTGAGAGCCCGCGCTCGAAATCCAAACCGCAAAATGATCGCTCGCGAAAGCGGTTCGGGTCCGTTTCGTGCTAATGCGATTTTGGAAATGCGCTCGGTTCTCACACAATGGTTTCCTCTCGATGGAATCAAAACAGTCAAGAGTCGCCACCTCATTTTATTTTAGGAAAAACGAAGATAAAACCTTTTTTTAGAGAAAGTGGGTTCGGGGGCTAAGTTACGAGAAGAGAAGGGGTTAGGCACTATCCTCGCCCGTGATGGTCTCTAGCATGCATGCCACGTAGATTCAATTTTATGCCTTGCTTTTATGCCCTAACAAAAATGGTGATTTAACATATGCGGAGGTCTTCCTATTCTAGGACTGTTTACTTTAATTCACAAATGAGAGTCGGTTTGGGTGGACTCCCACTCGGTTTTGAAAATGATTTAGCATTCATATCCAGTAAAGGAGATCACAAAGAGGGGGTGGGGGATTAATATTTACAATGGTGAACAAAAGGGAAACAAATCCCATAACAAATAAATGTCCAAAAGTCCGTCCCCAAGCATTTTAGGGACTGCTGCCCATCTTCCTTTCTTGTACCTACTCTTACACTTACTCAATCCAGAAAGTAAAGGTCAAGAAAAGTTCCTAACACATCAAGCATCAACCATGATTTTTCCCTTTATTTTAGGAGCATGTTATGGTGTCCAAACAAAGCATGCAAGATAGAACTTTCAACAGCCTAGTCTGACAGATATGCATACCTCCATAAAATATCCACTTTTGGCATCATGAAAACTGGGGAATCAGGGGGAACACTAAACATGAAAGTTACTCCTAACATATCAAAATTTATATCTGGAGAGTTTCAAATCCATCAAGAAAGTATAAGTCACACAAAACACCTCTGACATTTTGATGTCAGAACAGGAAATATGCTAATCTGAGCACAGAGAGTTGGAACAAAAAATGAAAACAACCTCTTCTACTCAGGGTAAAAATATGATATTTACATTATAATATTCCTTTGTTTGTCTAGAACAAACCATATTTTAGGTCCTAAGACCAAAAACAATGTTTGCTATGCATAAATAAAGAAACAAGACAGAAAGGTGCAGATGGACAGTCTGCTGGGAATCTACAAATGGCATGAAAACACCCATGAAAACTCACTCAAATGAGATGGTATGAACATGAAACTTTTAGTAAACATATATCTATATTCTAACACCACAAAACCACAGCCATCTGAGCATTTAATCATGGTATATCATTGATTTAAAAGAAGAACAACAAGAACATCCACATTGTATCTTTGAACACCAAATGGAGGTCTAGCCTAACAAAGTGGCTAGACCTCTTAACAAGTTACATAATAAACTACATCTTACATATAGAGGGGTTACAAGATGGAGAGATTACCTAGGTTGTGCTCCCTTTGCTTCCAAGGGAAGACTTTTTTGGTTGTTTTCTTAAGGTGTTTGCCTTGTGATTTGAATGAGTGTTTGAGTGAGTGTTTTGGCTTGTGTTTAGAGAGTGTTTTGTGGTGGTGCTATGGTGGTGTAGTGGTGGTTTAGTGACTGAGATTTGAGGGAGTTGTGGACGCTTGAGAGAGAGCAAAAAGGCTGAATATGGAGTGAGAAATGTGGGAGAGTTGTGTGTGAAGTGTCGGTGAGTTGTGTATGAATTCTCTTATGTAAAATGGATGAGGAGGGTGGTGATATGGAGGAGGGATGTTGTCAAATGACCTTAGGTCACCCTTGATAGGTTTAGGGGCCATTTTAGGGGTCATCTACCCGGGTAGGAGCAGCTGGGAAGGGATTAAAGTTGATTTGAGTGAGCAAGTTGTTGAAGAACAAACTGCAGGTCTGGTCCTCCCAAAGTTTGCGTACGGCTGGACCTTGCCGTCCCCTTTTCCCAAAGTGCCACTTGTCACGCTCTAATTGGCTCCTTCTTTATATTTTTGGCCAGCCATTTGAGGCCACTTGTTGGCTGATTATTAGGCACAAAAATTACTTTTGACTTTCTCCATGCGTATGATCACAAATGATATTTCCGGTGTTGGTTCCGCAACAGTCCAAAATTTGTCCGAATGCGCGCATAACGGTGTCCCGGTTGTTAGCGGTCCCAACATGAAAGTGCTTGAAATATTCTCTTAGTCACGTACGTATATCTGCAATATGTTAATGGGAAAGGTATGACAATAATATATTTTTAATGCATAAAATGGACGGTAACGAGCAGTTCTAAGGGTGCGGGCCCCGTTTCAGGTCCCGCGGCTCAAAAATTTACGTACATGCTTGTTTACTCGTTTTTTTGGCTCTGATCATGAATTTGAGGTCCGTTAATCCATTCGATGCACCGATAAGGCATACGGCACTCCCGTATAGCCAAATCGAGGGTTCTAGGTCAATTTATGGTTTAGACCGATTAAAAAAGGTTTGATAAGGGTTGCGAAATAGGGGTATCTACACTATCTAGAGCTTAAAATTTACCGGGAAGTCCGTTCGCCCTCTTCGCGTAGAAGTCACTGTCCAGAAAGTCTTGGGTGGCATCTACTTGACATTAGAAGGATCCTCCCTAGCCTCCTTCTTCCTCAAATTCAAGCTAGGCTCGAATTGGTCCCCCAACAGAGAGCGGCGGATCTCATCAATACCCTCGACACTGGGATAGAGTTCTTTCAGAAACCAATCCAAATATTTGTCGGAGAAATAGATACTCCCTCCATCATGACGAAGATTGGTCCAACGATCCATAGTGGTGCTTTGCCCCCAAGCGCGAGACAAGCTCGTAGAGAACTTTGAGTCCATGAAAGAAATGTCTCGAGACTGTCCCCCTAATACAAAAGTGTCGTGCTGTTAACCGAATTGTCGCATTACCCTCCGAGAAAAATAGAAAGAAGAGTCCCTCACACACGGAAGGACGACCCTGTCGTACCCAAGGGTATTAGCTACAAACCTCCTCACCTTCCAAAAGGATGGGCACCAAGCATTATCATCGGTCTCCGCTTTGGCAAATGGTCTTATGCTCTTATGCCCAGCTTTCTCTGTATACAGCGACCCAACGACATACTTCTATCTCGAGAATACTTGGACTGGTACCAGATGACTCTGGGGAATATGGGATAGACTCTGAGACGATTGAGATGTAGGGTAGTAGTCCATTATGTCTCAAGTAGACGCTTGAGAGAGGACGAGAATGTACGACGGGAGGTGGAGACCGAGTTGGCTCAGCTAGCACCTACTGAGAGAAAAAGAAAGAGAGAAGGCCCAACAGGGGTGACTCAGTTAAGGAAGGATTTATTTGAGGATCCTACTAGACAGGCTAGACGCGACGAAGAGACAAGAAATCGGAGAAGGAAGAGGAGGAGGAGTAACTCCGAGTATCCAACCACAGTCATTGCAGACACAGAGTTTAGATGTTAGTTTGTTTTAGTTACTTTAAATTTCATAGCAGGTTATTTATTCGCATGTTCTTTCGAGCTTAGACTCATCAAATAAATGTTAACGTGTAGTGACTTATGGAAATAGAGATTTTTCTTTAGTTATAAATAGACTGTTTGATTTATTGAATTTGCTCAAACCAGATTTGGATTTTTATTTATTTTTGAGACCGCAGCTTTGAAGGCTGCCTACGTTCCCCTTTTACAAGTAGGGCTAAGGGGCTCAGGTCACCGTAGTTCATTTCTGATTGTAGAAAGGGAAGATAGAAGAGGGAAGTAAAGAGAGAATAGTAATAATATTATTATTTTTTTTACAAGGGGACGGCCGTTGTAGAAGACCGTTTGATGGAGAGTACCGCTTAATGGAGAGTACCACTTGTGGAGGAGGACCGTAGTAGTCAGTTATAGTAGTGGCGGAGATTGTAGACCTTGACTGGGAGGAGGCCATCGTCATTCGTGTATACCCAATCTTCATTCTGCTTGGTTAATCGACCTGGCTCGATGAGTAGCCGGATCTCATCTTTCAATTCCTGACTGTCGTCTGTACTATGCCCTTCATTCTGGTGATAAGAACACATTGTATTTGGTTCAAAAATCTGTAGTGTCGCAGTAAGACAAAATTCTTGCATCGGCTGTAGTTTACCAATTTTCTTCAGTGCTTTGAACATGAGGCTCAACGGTAGATCCGAGCTTGTGCAATGTTGAAGACTTTCCGCAGGTCCTCGGTGTGTCGGCTGTAGGGTCTCTTGGAGTGAATTACTAAATCATCTATATAGACATTTGTATCTGTTGGCGATCTTGTCGGCATGTGGCAAGAGATACCAATGCATTTCCATTCTAGGAATCTGTTGGTGTGACAATAAGTACCCCATGGAGTGTGAAATAGTAACTTCTCGTCCATCTATACTGCGGCGGGTATCCGATTATTACTGGGGAAGCTTTCAAGGAATGATCGGGCTTCTCTGTCTTCGGTAGTTTCTAGCAATGCGTTTATATCGAACGGAGGTAATATATGCCTAGGGCTTATCTTGTCGAGACTCGTGACATCTAGGTGAACTGTCACCTTTCTTTTATACTTCATTGCGGAGATAATGTTAAGCAACCACTTTGGCCAAAATACGAACTTAATGAAGCTCTCTGCATAATTTTTTCCATTTCCATTGCCATGCGAGGAGACCATTCGAGCTTAACTGGAAGCATTGCTTGCTTCACTGATCTAATGTCTGGTGTTATCATTTGCTCCCAATCTCTGTCTGGTGAGTCGTCACAGGACCATGCAAAGATGTCTTCATATTCTCTGAGCAGCTTGATCAATGTTTCTCGTTCTTCACTGTGAAAGAAGCTCCCAATCTGTGTCCACTTCAGCTTGTCTTGTCTTCCCAGATTCACACATGTTAACACCTCATCAGCACCTTGGGCTCGATTTTCCCTTTGATTGATAACCTGCTCTGAGATTTCTCGAATGTATTTGTCATTTAGTTCGTTTGTGTCTGCCTCTTTTAATGAATCGTTATTAACTATTTATGTATCATTAGATTTATTAGTTAATTTATCATTTATAAGAGCGACTATAGCGGGATACTCGGAAAGGTCGAGATTTTCAATTAATGCACGAGGAAAGACAGTGTTTGCGATTACATTGTAGTCTTTTGACTTGAGGTCATTAGACTTGGACGGAGACACAAACTCATAAGTAAAAAAGGGGGATCTAACTGACTTAGGGGGAATTGACTCTCTAGGGGGTGAGCTGACCAGCCCCAGATTCTCGATAGCAGTAGTCACAGGTCCGCATTCAATAACAGCCACGAAGTCATCTTCTAGGCTCAAGTGCTGGAATAAATCTTGGCCGTCCCATGACTCTGCTTCCTTGGTTTCATCAACTATAGGTTCATCGAGGGACACGAACTCTGTATCATAAGTCAGGTCTTTGTTCACCTTGATGCAGTACTCGTTCTGGATGGTAGTAACTCTGGCAGTAGTCTTTCGAGGTTCCATATACCTTAGCTCTAGATTAGCCCGGTCAAACACGACATCTTTGAAGATTTCAAAGCCCTTTTGTAGTTTTCCGTTGTGGTCGAACCATGGCTCAGCGAACTCAAAGTTTGAGTACTCTTCACCTTCTTTGATATAGTAACTGTTGAGGGAAAGGTGGTAAGGCTTCATGTATGCCTTCTTGTAAGGGAGTTGCTTCTTCTTGAGTACTTCTATTTGCTCCTGCTCTGCCTTATCAGCGGGAGTAAGTATATACCCTAGCCCGAAAAGGCCTCTATGGTTCACCTCCCCTGTTAGATCTGTGGGTCCTTGTAAGTTCTTACTTAGCCCCAGCCCCGGTATGAAGCCCATGTTTCGAAGTATCTTGTAGATAGGTTGCACTTTGTCAGATGTTCTGGTGAGGTCATCGTCACATATCTGAGCTTGTGCCACTATTTCGAACCCACTAAAGAGTCGGAGATCTTCCTCATGCTGAATCTGTAATACGGGTACTCCCTTTGTGTTGGTGCCTTGTGCTGTTACTAGGTCACTGTAGATAACTGTCACCTCATTCCCTGACTGGAACTTAACACACTGATGCAAGGAGGACGGGACAGCATTGGACTTATGGAGCCAAGGGCATCCTAGCAAGATGGTGAAGGAGGATGGTATGTCTATCACTTGGAAATCCGTAGACAGAGTTTGAGTTCCCACTGAGATGGGTAGAGTAACAATTCCCAATACTGATCTGCATGTAGAGTCATAGGCTTTGATTGTCTGCTTGGAGGGCCTTAGAGTAGTCGCATCCACACCCACTACCTCCATCATCCGTAACGGCAGTACATTGATAGCGGATCCGTTGTCCATAAAGGCTCGAGGAATTTTATTCCCGCTGATTTCGATAGTAATGTGCAGAGGTTCATTATGATAGATGCTAAATGGGGGTTCGTCGAGCTCTAAAAAGGTGATGATATTCCCGAAGTGAATGTTGCCGATCATTTGTGTGACATTTTCGGGGATTGTGTCTGATGGAACCATAGTGGCGGCCAAGTTCTTCTCAAGCATTTGGCGATGAGCTAGAGATAAAGTGAGTAGAGACCACAGGGAAATGTGAGCTTGGGTTTGTTTAAGCTGTGTGAGGATGGGATCCTGTTTCTCAGTATTGGCTTGCTCTGAATCTTTATTGAAGACCTTCTTTGCACCCTTGGGGTCTGACTGGTAGATCTGTCCATACCTTGTGAGTAGGTTGATTTCTGCTCGTATGTCAAATGGAGATTGAGGTATTTTCGCGGATTCTGCGAAGATTTCAGCTATAGATAGCGGTGGAGATTTAAGTGGACCAGAGTTGTAATCTCCTAAAAGAGAGGCTTCTAAAGATAGTTCATCTAATGACAGTATATAACAAGAATAATGACTATCATTAATAAACTTTGAAGTACAGCCTATTTCATCATCACTACATGATTCGGAGTCTGCCATAATAGGTTTAGCCAGATCACCAAGATTTTTCTCTATTTCTAGATTAACTAAAGTATCCACGAGGTTCTTGATGGAGCCATTACGGATCAACCTCTGAATCGACTTCTTCAAAGTAGTGAATTCTTCGGTGGTATGGCCGGTGACCTCATGATAGTCGCAATACCTTTCGGGGTTGTTTGAGAATGGTATGCAGTAGGTCTCAGGCCTCTTGAGTAGGTCCTTTGATACTAGTAACTCGAGCATGTTGGTCATAGTGATCTCTAGCTTTCTGAAAGCGTTGGTCATCTCTGAGACATCAGTCATACTCTCCTCAGACTTCTGAGCCACAATTTACCTTGGATCGGTTATTACTTGGTCAATAATCAACCTTTGTATCGCACGCTTTAATTGTGAGCATTCATTTTTAGTATGTCCAGTGATGTTATGGAAGTTGCAAAACCTCGTCGAATCACTGTTAGGATGAAATTCGTAGCCTTTTAATGGTTTAAGTAACCCCATTCTTGATAAACCGCGAAGCAAGGAGTTCATGTCTAACTGTAGTTGCTTGAAGGCTTCGACCATTTCTAAGACACTGGTATCGTCTCCGGCTATCTCCACCATATTGACATCCATGGCGATGATCTTTCTTGGGTCAGCAATGACATTGTCCTTGATAGGTTTTTGTACGATTTGCTTGATGGTGAAGCACTCGTTATTGTCGTGTCCGGACACTCTATGGTAATAGCAAAACTTGGACATTTCACAACCATGATTGGGCCATTGGAATTCGCGCTCCAAGGGAGTTATCACCCCAATCTTGACTAGTCCTCTGAATAGAGCATTCATGTCTAGCCCCAGCTCGGCAAAGGCATCTACCATCTCGAGAATACCGATGTCACCTCCGATGAGCTCAGCCATGTTGACGCCACCATTGTTAGGGAGCGGGTTTGCTATGGTGTTCGGACCTTTAGGCTTCTAAACTTTTCCATCGGCTATGAGCTTTTGAATGACACGTTTGAGTTGCACGCAGCCATCGGTTATATGGCCAATGTACTTGTGCTACTTGCAGAATTTGTTTGCATCAAGATTAACCTTTTTGTTGATCGGTTCAAAGTTCTCGTGGCTTGATCAAACCCTTTTTTATTAAAACTTCGAACACTCGGCTAGTAGGAATGCCGAAGTCATCGAAATGGTCTTCTTTTCGTGGAAAGCTTTAGTAACTGCTTGAACATCAAAGGCAGAGGTATCTTAGACCATGGTCACTTGACCAGTGACCTCTTTAGTCTTAGGAGCGGTACTTGTCGGAGCTTTGTAGCGGAAAGAGGTGTTTCCTATTTTGGCAGCTTTTTTAACAACACCAGTAATGCCGGCTTCGTGTCTGACCCAGCATCAACCATTTCCCGCAGATCGGGAAAGTAACCGTTACTAATTGCCACCCTAAGCTCGGGCAACAAGCACTTGAAGAAGATTTTATTTTGTTCCTTCGCCTTAGGAGGGTATTGTACCTCTGCTAGCTTGTGGTTCCACCTCTTGTAGAAGTCATAGATAGGCTCACCAGGCTTCTGCACTGTGTTCTCTAGATCAGTGCGGTTGACATGCCAGTCGAGGTTTGACTGGTACTTCTCACAGTAAGTTGTGGTGATTTGATCCCACGTCTCTCGTTCGGAGGGGTCCAAACTCAAGAACCAACAGAGGGCGATTCCGTCCAAAGTGGTGTTGAAGACTCGGGCCATTTGATCGTTGGTGCAGTCACGGGCTCTCACGGCTAGCACATAACTTTCGAGATGAGTCTTGGGACATGTAATACCATGGAATGTAGAGACCTTCGGCATCTTGAAGTCTCTAGGCAGAGCACCCACATTACATGGGTTGATGGTCTTAACAATCGGAGTGGCTTGCTTGCTGACTGTATCTGAGAGCTTGCGGATCAGTTCTTGAATTACAACCACTAGAGGGTGGTTGGAGAAATCTGAGCTACCATAGGCTTGAGTAGTGGGAGGAGCAGTGGAAACTGTAGGTACGGAGGCACCGATACTCAACGGTAGTAAAGGCGGTGGCAACTTGGTAGAGGACAAGTAACTACCCATCAATTCTTGTGACAGCTCATATGGACCCTTGCTGGAGGTTGCTTTAGTACCGAAATCTGGAGGAGGGACCCTTTGGTAGTTGGGCACCTTGAGAGGGATAGCATCATCATTGGCGGGGTAAGTCATAGGCACTGTTTCGTCTTCGACCAGAATAGCCTCTCCATTATGGAAGCTAGTTGCCACACCTTTCTTCTTCATCTCAGTATGAAGGTGATCTTTGAGCTCATGGTTGACCCTTTCTAGAGACTTGCTTTGATCCTCAAGTTTGGAGATATGTAGCATCAGGTTGGTGAAGAAAGCATGGAGAGGCGGTGGGATATTTGAGGGATTGATACTAGCGGCGATTTCGGGATTGGAAGATGCAGCGGAGACTTGCAGAGTGGGCACATTAGGAGTAGTAGGCTCTGATGATGGAGACATCGTTGATGCAGAGACTGAAGACTGAGCTTGCGAAAGGCTTGACCGTTGAAGACGACCACCGGAACGGACCCAAACTTGCTTCTCTGTAGAGGTAGCGGACGAGAGGTTTAGGACGGGACAAGGCTCATGCAATATATTTTGTTATTTACAAAAATGATGTATTATTAGTCCTAATGGTTGGAAGGGGTACCCCTTTTTTGGGTTACTATCTATAAAACCTGGATCAGTGGAGGTCATCACTACGTCTATAGACCCCTCGTTTTTCACCTGTATTGCACCTCCCAAACGGACAATTTGGGCGAGGGTCCTATAGGGCAAGCGACTTCCACCGACCTAACGGATCCTAGCGACTAACACTTGTTTAAAGGCATTTAACGTAACGTTTATGTTACTTCCGTTAAGTTTTTAACAAGTTGAAATCCTTGTACAAAGTATCACTCGGCTTACCATATGCACACCCTTGTAGGGAATTTCATTTTTTTGTGCTTTTCTCTCGAAGGATATCGACTCATTAAAGACTTAACGGATGACGGCGTGAACGACACGTTAAATGTCTCTATAAAGAAAAGCTAGTCAAACCAACCGGTCAACTTTGGGGTGTCCTAGACTCTGTGAGTGCATGGGTTTAGAAATGAACAAATGATTAACCTCGATAGCTTCACAAGTAAAAACAACGAGTTAGATAGCCCGGATGCCACGAAGATAGAGGCGACGGGATCACCAAAATCTGTGCACTCAGCGGAGTATCCAGTAGGGTGTGCAGTGTGACACGGACCTAGTGGTAGTGTGTGGACAACAACTGTCACGACCCGAAATATAGGCTCTATTTTATTAGTAATAAGTGATTATTGTTTAATTATTTGCCTATCTAATTATTTAAATTATTATTTATTTAAATATTTATGTGTGCATTTTATGTGTTATAATAATTTGTGCCAAGCATTTTATTCGAGTTATTTGGGCTAGTGTAGAAGTGTTGAGTCTTAATTGTTAGTAGGGAGAGTAAGCATTTGCGTTAGTTGAAGGGGAGGGGCCTAGATGTAACCTTTTGAATAATTTCCCCCTACTCCCCTCTCCTCCCTCACCTTCTCCCTCACTCTCTCCATCCCTCTCCCAGCCAACTCTCTCTCCCTCTCTCTTGTGTTTTGGGTAAGTTTTCTCCCTTTCCTTCTCTCTTAATTTTCTTCATCTTCTCCTTGTTATCTCTCATTTCTTAAACACATGAACCTTGTTTAGATCGTCGATAGGATCGCGTAGAACCAAAAAGAATTGAATTCCGTCAACTTTGAGATTTATCAAGTAAGTTACTTTTCCCCCATTTTGATGCTAAAATGTTCATATCATGTTTATATAATGCTTGATGTGTTATATCTGAAGTTTGGTTGAGTTTAGAATTTATTTGGAATTTATTTGAGTTTTTGGTTGATAAATGGTGTATTTGGATCCCCACCCTAGTTATAAGTGGTTTTGGTACATTTTGGAACTTGTAGAAAGAGTTGAAATGGAGTATTTTGTGTTTTGGTGAAATTTGGGTCGAAATGAAGAACCCCAGCTCTGTTCTTCCCGGCCAAAACCCAGGCCGAGCGCCCGCCCGCCTTGACCCGAGCGCCCGCCTGCCCCCCTCCCCCTTTTTCCAGCGGCCTGACCTTCTGGCCAAACAAGCGCCCGCCTGCCTATGCCCAGGCGCCCGCCCGCCCGCCTGTTGGGGATTTTTCCCTTTTGCTTGGTTTAAGACTTAAGGCTTAACTAGTTTAGGTTTATTCCTTCTAATTAACTTAAAATAACACCGAGGAACACTTATTTAAGTGAATTGATTATTTTGTGAATAAATATGTTATGGAATTTGATTGAGTATCATTTTGGGAATGTGGTCCATCTTTGATGTGCTGTTTGTATTGGTTTACCTTTGTGGTGATTTAATTGGAATGGTTCCCTACTTTGGAACCTTAAGTTGTTTATTTAAGCTAGTATTTATTACTTAGCATTTATTTGAAAGTCCAGCTGGTATTTTGTGTGTGTTGGGCGATACGAAACATTATGATGGCACGGCCAAGTCCATTGTGATGTTGACCATTGTTTTGCCCCATTATTACCCTCCTCCAGATTGGCCTTGGATGTGAGAAGAGCTAGCTCCTTTGTGTGCATTTTAGCTTTACTTGGAGCATGACTTTGTGGCATGTCTCCCGTCCCTTGTGACACTTCATTTGGTTATTGGTTCCGGTACCGGGGATTTCTCTTCAGCTTTCATGCTATTATGAAGATGTTGATGGTTGATTATTGAAGCTGCGCAGCGATCCTTTATTTGGATGTTCCGGTTTGGAAAACCTTGGCTATATCCTTTGTTACGTGTTTATTTCCGCTGCTATCTGATATATGATAATTGCTACGTGCTATGTGATATTTATTATTGTTTACTGCTTATTGCATCATAGCATGTCATGTAGTTGCATTAGTAACTTATTGAGATTTATCTCACCCCCTTTCTTTTTTTTATCTTTGTTTTTCCTTAACCCCCCCCCCCAGGTGCTAAGGATTAGTCTCGCTGATCACGAGAAAGAGGACGTCGAGTGTGGATACATTCTTTTGGGGAAGGTTGTTATAGGTTGGTTTACATTATATCAATGTGTAACCTTTTGGGGATATTTGTACCAAACATTGACGTCATTAGGATTTGTGTATTTTGTAACTTTGGTGTATAAGCTTATGGAGTTTATACTAGTTTTACCTTGTTGTTCAAGTTAATTTTCAAAACCTTGTGTTATCACCTTTTGGTATCAAATGGAATTTTTAACTTCGGTATTTCGCAGTTTTGGTTTTAAGTCGACGTCCAGATCGCGGTCTCGGGCCCACGGGGTCCGGGGTCGCGAAAGTTGGTATCAGAGCTATGGCATTAGCTCTATGTATAAGTCTAGGTGGACTAGTATGACCTAGGAGGGTAGTAGTGTGCGGAGTGATTAACGGTTGGTGTTTTATGCAGGTAATTACTCGCAATGTCTGGAAGAAGAAACAGAGGAGGTACTAGTGGGGTACATAATCAGAATGACACAAGGGAAGAAGCACGTGCCATGTTTCAAGGCATGTTTGAAGCAGCCATGAAGGCCATACATGATCAAGGTTCGAGGGTAGAACAAGCACCACCCCGCTATGGATTGGAGCAATTTCTGAAACTGAAACCGGTTGAATTCAATGGGGAACCCGATGTAAGGAAAGCGGAGTTTTGGATTGAGTCGATGGAGAAGATTTATGAGGTATTTGGTTGCACGGATGAGGATACGGCTTATAAGCTTGTGGGTGCCGCCGAGCATTGGTGGAAAGGGGTCAAAGCTAGTTGGGATGATACTCACACGGTGTATGCGTGGGAGTTGTTTGTGCGCAAATTCAAAGAGCATTTCATTCCGGTTGTTGATCAAAACCGAAAGGAGATCGAGCTACTCAACCTAGAGCAAGGTTTGTTGTCTATAGCACAATACTCGGCTAAGTTCATAGAATTAGCCCGATATTGTGACTATTTGGTGAGGACCGAGGAACAAAAATCTATGAGATTCATTCGGGGATTGAAGACCTCCATCCGGACTCAACTTATTGCCCAACGGATTGTGACATTTCAGGATGCGGTAGACCGTGCCTATCTTAAAGAGCAAGATATTTGTCACGCCCCGGAAATCTTAAAAATCCATAAATATAAAATTTACATAATATACATCTCCAAAATGTAATATACCAAACCCGGCGCGTGAATGCAACTATAAACCAATACCATCAAACAACACCTCAACGAGATTATAACTCGGAGACTAGAAACAAATGCGGAAGCAAGAACAACCATTAACAAAAGTATCCAAAGTACAACCGTATATACAACACACTGAACGACTACGAACCCACAATAAAATACATAAAGGCTCCGAAGAGCAACTATCCAAATAACGATCAACCTGCTCAGAATATTCCCGCTATAATGGACCTCACAACGCTACCACTTGCTTTCCTGGGGGGGGGGGGGTTAAGGAAAAACAATTTGAAACAAGAAACGGGGTGAGATAAAATCTCAGTAAGTTACCAAATGCATCTACATGGCATAATATCATGCAAATCAACGATATAACTGAACAAGTAAATCACATAACAACAAATGAGAAAGCTCCCTATCGCCAACTGTCCCATACCAGTTGGAAATAACGACTAACTCATCATGCAGCATATAAGACTGAAATAAACACGTAACAAAGGATACTTAGCCAAGGTTTCACCAAACCAATAGAACAATTGCTGCGCAGCTTCAACCGATCAACCAATCAACAATAGCAGTATAACAACTGAAGAGAACCCCGGTCAGAACCGACCAATCAATCAATCAACCATCAAGCCATCTTCATAGTAGCATAAAAGCTGAAGAGAAACCTGGTACCGGAACCAATAACAATGTAACGTGCCACAAAGGGCGGGAGCCATGCCACAAAGTCATGCTCCAAAACGTCTCAACCAAGGCCGATCTGGAAGAGGTAAAATAAGGGCAAAACAATGGTCGACACCATAATGAACTTGGCCGGTGCCATCACAATATCTCACATCGCCCGACACAACCACAAATACCAGCTGGACTTTCAAATAAATGCTAAGTGATAAAATACTAGCACGATAAACAACTAAGGATTCCAAAGTAGGGAACCTTACCAAATAATCACCATAAAGATGCAACGGTTACTCATGAAGAGTTTAACAACAACGATAACCAGAATTTCTCATAAAGAGCACAACAACGATAAATGGAATTACTCATAAGGAGCTCAACAACAATGATTATTCGAATACGATAATTCCATAAAGAGGAACCATACCAGATACATTCCAAAGATGATACTAAAAACAAGGACCCATACCAAACACATCGAGTCACTTATAAAGAGTACTACCCAAACGGTCGCTCACAATTAGCACAATGACTATTACCAAAATGACCCTAAACATTTACTCATAAAGATATACTAGGGCTATGAACTCAACCATCTCATCACACCTGGAATTCCAAGGTAGGAAATCAGAATGAATACACCTTAAGGTTAATCAAACCGTAGGTACCCAATTGCCAATTCACGCTTTACCTCCGTTCGCAACGAACCAATTCTAAACATCCCAAATGAATCCAAAAGGTTACACTTATTAGAACATGATCACAACCGGGCTAAACCTACACATTGGTGTTCAATAACAACCCTCTAGGTACTATAGGACGTCGCCTAAAACCTAGACCAAGTCTTACTAAAAAATCAATTCGATTGGAACAATCACGAACACATCATAAGATGCCCAACATTCCCAAACAATACTTGATCAAATTACATAACACCATTGTTCACAAAGGAACCAATTTCAATTACTAAAGTGTTCCACGGTGCCCAACTAAGTCAACTAGAATAGTACTACGGAACCTAGACCGAGACTACACCTTGATCTTAAACCTCAACAACAATACAACCATTCTGATCTGGAACCATGCGGCCAATAGAACCATTACGTAGTACTCGAAAAGGGCTTTCCAACGATAGTTTACACGTCTAAAACGGAGTCCGGACGAAGAAGTTATGGCCTCCGGTAGATTGAACGTAAAACGGACAATTTTTATAAAGTGTTCGGCCGGACAAGATGAAAAATCCCTGTTTTAGCTCCAAATTTCACTCCTTTCGTTCTAAATCTTAGGAGTACCTATATATACTTCTATCCTAACATTTAAAGACAAGAAAACTCAATTCATGTGCCTCTAAAACCCAAATAACCCCAAAATTATTAAAGAACATAAAACTAAATTTTATAACACAAACTTAATCACAAAGGACCCAATTCTATCACTAGAGTGTACTACAATGATCACTAAGGTCGACTAGAAGGACACCCAAGACTTAGACCAAAACGCATTCTTCAATCACACAAATTAACAAAATGTAAATTTTCAGAGGACTGTGCGGCCGCCCAAAAGGGTATGTGCGGTCGCCCCAAAGGTCATTAAACAAGAGCAAAAGCTTTCAGAAAGATGCGCGGTCGCCCAGGCAATATTGTGCGGCCCGCCCAATCTTCCGAATTGCAGAAATCGGGAAGAACAACATGGGTTCTTCCATTTTCAAACCCAAAATACATTCAACCCAAATCCAAACTTCCAACTCACATAATAATGTACCAAAACAACTAATAAGTCTAAAAAGACTCATACAACAACATTTAACAACCAAAAATCAAGAATTAAACCCAACATTCAAGATTTCACACCATTTTTGAACAAAACCCAAAATAAATTCTCAATAAATTCAAATCTCATCCAAACTTCAAATGTAACAACTCAACATCATATAAACATGATATGAACATTTTAGCATAAAAATGGGGGAAAAGCAACTTACCCGGATTTTCTCAAAGTTGCCGGAACTCGAATATTTTTGGCTTCCTACGATCCCATCGACGATCCAAACAAGATTCACGTTTTAAGAAATGAGAAATAATGAGAGGAAGATGGCTAAAAAGAAGAGAGAAGGAGGAGAGAAATCTTACCTTTTCTACCCAACAATGGAGGAGAGAGAGAAATGAAAATGTGAGGTGAGGGAGGAGGGAGGAGGAAGGAGGATGATTATTAAAACAAAATGTTACACCTAGGCCCTTCTACTACTACCAAAAACAATTAAAACCCATACTCCCCACCATTAACTAAGACTTACTAATTCTACACTAGCACAAATGATCGATTAAAATGCTAGGCATAAAATATTATGACACACATAATGCACACATAATTATTTAAATAAATAAATAATTTAAATAAATAAATAAGTAATAAATAAATAATTAAATATTTATTACTAAGAAAATAGAGGCGGGTTTTTGGGTCGTGACATCCACTCCCCCTTAAAGAAAATTCGTCCCGAATTTTAAATTACTTACCCGAAAGACCAAATAGGTACGGATACGATGGTTCCGCCATTTTTCAAATTCCTCAATTGTCCAATCTATCCCACTACAAGGTAACCTTAAATAATTCTTACGATACCACTACCTCTCGAACCGAATCATTCCATCATTATCTTCATTACTAATCAAAATCCGTACTCAAAATCGAAGAATCCAAATTATTTTCACACATAATTCTCGAGATAACTCAAGCTCGCCTTATTCATAACCTTAACTATACCGCAAAGGTACTTCCATTTGTAAATCGCATACTTAGTATTATTCCCCTGAAATTCAAAACATTACCATCTCGAGCTTAATTAGCTTTTAAAATATGAAAGGCTAAAGAAATTTTCCATCCCCATAATATTCACCAAAGGCTATATCTCTAAGGATTCCCATTATAGTGCTCTCGCTCTAGGTAGCACCTTAAACTAGTGGTGTAATATAAACCCAAAATCTTAATACAAAATGTCCACTTAAATCTACGCCATAATATCATCGTCATAACACTCCAATCCTTGAAAGCCTAAAATAATTACGAATACTCAATAGTCCGAAAATGATCTAAATTTTATCTTCAAGGGATTCCCTCTAACTCCCTTTGTAGTTAATAATATGTGCTCATATACCCAAGGAAATCAACAAACCCCAAATCTTCAATAGCTAACCCAAGTTAGTCTTTCACGCATACATTTATTAACCTAATGATACTTAGGCTCAATAGTACTACCATCAAAATAAGCCAATTAGCTAGTAACGTTCCGACTGACCCAATACCAAATCATGATATTCCTTAATTATGCCCAAGTATTGATACTCAACTTTCTTCACATACTCTTGATCCAATTCGGGAAACGCCACCGAGAAGGGATTTAGAACCATAGAACCACTATCTAACCAAAATTTCAAAATGCCTTTAACGTAGATTGAGAAATTATTACTCTCCCAAATGTACTTAGTCCTTTCTAACTTAACACGCTTATCACCATTAATGATCATAACTCCTACAACAAACTCATCATCCATAACAAATCGTACACCTCTCCATACTAATCCATTCCGATGCATTCACGGAGATGTACTAAAAGTGACTAAAATTTTCCTCAAGAGATTCTCATTGAATCCTCAACTCCTATAACCCAACCGATACAATATGGATATTGATCTAAATATTAGCATTACAACCTTGTACCACAACAACCCAATTTAACCCAAGTTCCCTATCGATCGAGCGACATATTGCCCCCAATATAAATTATACCCAAGACTTCAAAATTAATATTGCCAACAGAATAAGCTAAATTCCCAGCACAACCTTATAATAAAGATTTTCTGATTTTCAATATAGAACTTGAACATTATATATATATATATATATATACACCTAGTATGCTCCTAAACAAAGTCAAACATACCAGTATAGAAATATTCTCCACCTATCGATGGCACACAAGAAATTCGTATCATATAGAAAGCTAAACCATACCACTTAACTCATCAATATCCCGCATAGGTGACATAACCAGATCACCTTACCTCTATCAGTAGCGATCACGAAATTCCGTACTCGAGAGTACACCTCAACATAAATCACTTAACGAGAACAACATAAGAATATAGCACAAGACATTTCCACTTTACGATATAGGTATGCCCAAGCCTTCAAAACTCGTACTCTCGATTCTCAAACCGACTAACCCCAATGGAACTAACACTATTGACACGAATTCTATACTTGATATACCATAAGGGAAGGACCACTCGACGTCAATATCACGACTTATAACTCAACCAACTTCTACCTTAACCTCATTCTTTCAAGAAAACTTAGTTTCTAAACCACTCAAAATCATAACATCCAAGTATTGAAACCTATTCAATATCAGAGTTCTTATTCTCCTTCAAGATCTAAAACCATTGCTCTGATACCAACTTTCACGCCCCAGAAATCTTAAAAATCCATAAATATAAAATTTACATAATATACATCTCCAAAATGTAATATACCAAACCCGGCGCGTGAATGCAACTATAAACCAATACCATCAAACAACACCTCAACGAGATTATAACTCGGAGACTAGAAACAAATGCGGAAGCAAGAACAACCATTAACAAAAGTATCCAAAGTACAACCGTATATACAACACACTGAACGACTACGAACCCACAATAAAATACATAAAGGCTCCGAAGAGCAACTATCCAAATTACGATCAACCTGCTCAGAATATTCCCGCTATAATGGACCTCACAACGCTACCACTTGCTTTCCTGGGGGGGGTTAAGGAAAAACAATTTGAAACAAGAAACGGGGTGAGATAAAATCTCAGTAAGTTACCAAATGCATCTACATGGCATAATATCATGCAAATCAACGATATAACTGAACAAGTAAATCACATAACAACAAATGAGAAAGCTCCCTATCGCCAACTGTCCCATACCAGTTGGAAATAACGACTAACTCATCATGCAGCATATAAGACTGAAATAAACACGTAACAAAGGATACTTAGCCAAGGTTTCACCAAACCAATAGAACAATCGCTGCGCAGCTTCAACCGATCAACCAATCAACAATAGCAGTATAACAACTGAAGAGAACCCCGGTCAGAACCGACCAATCAATCAATCAACCCATCAAGCCATCTTCATAGTAGCATAAAAGCTGAAGAGAAACCTGGTACCGGAACCAATAACAATGTAACGTGCCACAAAGGGCGGGAGCCATGCCACAAAGTCATGCTCCAAAACGTCTCAACCAAGGCCGATCTGGAAGAGGTAAAATAAGGGCAAAACAATGGTCGACACCATAATGGACTTGGCCGGTGCCATCACAATATCTCACATCGCCCGACACAACCACAAATACCAGCTGGACTTTCAAATAAATGCTAAGTAATAAAATACTAGCACGATAAACAACTAAGGATTCCAAAGTAGGGAACCATACCAAATAATCACCATAAAGATGCAACGGTTACTCATGAAGAGTTTAACAACAACGATAACCAGAATTTCTCATAAAGAGCACAACAACGATAAATGGAATTACTCATAAGGAGCTCAACAACAATGATTATTCGAATACGATAATTCCATAAAGAGGAACCATACCAGATACATTCCAAAGATGATACTAAAAACAAGGACCCATACCAAACACATCGAGTCACTCATAAAGAGTACTACCCAAACGGTCGCTCACAATTAGCACAATGACTATTACCAAAATGACCCTAAACATTTACTCATAAAGATATACTAGGGCTATGAACTCAACCATCTCATCACACCTGGAATTCCAAGGTAGGAAATCAGAATGAATACACCTTAAGGTTAATCAAACCGTAGGTACCCAATTGCCAATTCACGCTTTACCTCCGTTCGCAACGAACCAATTCTAAACATCCCAATGAATCCAAAAGGTTACACTTATTAGAACATGATCACAACCGGGCTAAACCTACACATTGGTGTTCAATAACAACCCTCTAGGTACTATAGGACGTCGCCTAAAACCTAGACCAAGTCTTACTAAAAAATCAATTCGATTGGAACAATCACGAACACATCATAAGATGCCCAACATTCCCAAACAATACTTGATCAAATTACATAACACCATTGTTCACAAAGGAACCAATTTCAATTACTAAGTGTTCCACGGTGCCCAACTAAGTCAACTAGAATAGTACTACGGAACCTAGACCGAGACTACACCTTGATCTTAAACCTCAACAACAATACAACCATTCTGATCTGGAACCATGCGGCCAATAGAACCATTACGTAGTACTCGAAAAGGGCTTTCCAACGATAGTTTACACGTCTAAAACGGAGTCCGGACGAAGAAGTTATGGCCTCCGGTAGATTGAACGTAAAACGGACAATTTTTATAAAGTGTTCGGCCGGACAAGATGAAAAATCCCTGTTTTAGCTCCAAATTTCACTCCTTTCGTTCTAAATCTTAGGAGTACCTATATATACTTCTATCCTAACATTTAAAGACAAGAAAACTCAATTCATGTGCCTCTAAAACCCAAATAACCCAAAATTATTAAAGAACATAAAACTAAATTTTATAACACAAACTTAATCACAAAGGACCCAATTCTATCACTAGAGTGTACTACAATGATCACTAAGGTCGACTAGAAGGACACCCAAGACTTAGACCAAAACGCATTCTTCAATCACACAAATTAACAAAATGTAAATTTTCAGAGGACTGTGCGGCCGCCCAAAAGGGTATGTGCGGTCGCCCAAAAGGTCATTAAACAAGAGCAAAAGCTTTCAGAAAGATGCGCGGTCGCCCAGGCAATATTGTGCGGCCGCCCAATCTTCCGAATTGCCAGAAATCGGGAAGAACAACATGGGTTCTTCCATTTTCAAACCCAAAATACATTCAACCCAAATCCAAACTTCCAACTCACATAATAATGTACCAAAACAACTAATAAGTCTAAAAAGACTCATACAACAACATTTAACAACCAAAATCAAGAATTAAACCCAACATTCAAGATTTCACCATTTTTGAACAAACCCAAAATAAATTCTCAATAAATTCAAACTCATCCAAACTTCAAATGTAACAACTCAAACATCATATAAACATGATATGAACATTTTAGCATAAAAATGGGGGAAAAGCAACTTACCCGGATTTTCTCAAAGTTGCCGGAACTCGAATATTTTTGGCTTCCTACGATCCCATCGACGATCCAAACAAGATTCACGTTTTAAGAAATGAGAAATAATGAGAGGAAGATGGCTAAAAAGAAGAGAGAAGGAGGAGAGAAATCTTACCTTTTCTACCCAACAATGGAGGAGAGAGAGAAATGAAAATGTGAGGTGAGGGAGGAGGGAGGAGGAAGGAGGATGATTATTAAACACAAAATGTTACACCTAGGCCCTTCTACTACTACCAAAAACAATTAAACCCATACTCCCCACCATTAACTAAGACTTACTAATTCTACACTAGCACAAATGATCGATTAAAATGCTAGGCATAAAATATTATGACACACATAATGCACACATAATTATTTAAATAAATAAATAATTTAAATAAATAAATAAGTAATAAATAAATAATTAAATATTTATTACTAAGAAAATAGAGGCGGGTTTTTTGGTCGTGACATCCACTCCCCCTTAAAGAAAATTTGTCCCGAATTTTAAATTACTTACCCGAAAGACCAAATAGGTACGGATACGATGGTTCCGCCATTTTTCAAATTCCTCAATTGTCCAATCTATCCCACTACAAGGTAACCTTAAATAATTCTTACGATAGCACTACCTCTCGAACCGAATCATTCCATCATTATCTTCATTACTAATCAAAATCCGTACTCAAAATCGAAGAATCCAAATTATTTCCACACATAATTCTCGAGATAACTCAAGCTCGCCTTATTCATAACCTTAACTATACCGCAAAGGTACTTCCATTTGTAAATCGCATACTTAGTATTATTCCCCTGAAATTCAAAACATTACCATCTCGAGCTTAATTAGCTTTTAAAATATGAAAGGCTAAAGAAATTTTCCATCCCCATAATATTCACCAAAGGCTATATCTCTAAGGATTCCCATTATAGTGCTCTCGCTCTAGGTAGCACCTTAAACTAGTGGTGTAATATAAACCCAAATCTTAATACAAAATGTCCACTTAAATCTACGCCATAATATCATCGTCATAACACTCCAATCCTTGAAAGCCTAAATAATTACGAATACTCAATAGTCCGAAAATGATCTAAATTTTATCTTCAAGGGATTCCCTCTAACTCCCTTTGTAGTTAATAATATGTGCTCATATACCCAAGGAAAATCAACAAACCCCAAATCTTCAATAGCTAACCCAAGTTAGTCTTTCACGCATACATTTATTAACTAATGATACTTAGGCTCAATAGTACTACCATCAAAATAAGCCAATTAGCTAGTAACGTTCCGACTGACCCAATACCAAATCATGATATTCCTTAATTATGCCCAAGTATTGATACTCAACTTTCTTCACATACTCTTGATCCAATTCGGGAAACGCCACCGAGAAGGGATTTAGAACCATAGAACCACTATCTAACCAAAATTTCAAAATGCCTTTAACGTAGATTGAGAAATTATTACTCTCCCAAATTGTACTTAGTCCTTTCTAACTTAACACGCTTATCACCATTAATGATCATAACTCCTACAACAAACTCATCATCCATAACAAATCGTACACCTCTCCATACTAATCCATTCCGATGCATTCACGGATATGTACTAAAAGTGACCAAAATTTTCCTCAAGAGATTCTCATTGAATCCTCAACTCCTATAACCCAACCGATACAATATGGATATGATCTAAATATTAGCATTACAACCTTGTACCACAACAACCCAATTTAACCCAAGTTCCCTATCGATCGAGCGACATATTGCCCCCAATATAAATTATACCCAAGACTTCAAATTAATATTGCCAACAGAATAAGCTAAATTCCCAGCACAACCTTATAATAAAGATTTTCTGATTTTCAATATAGAACTTGAACATTATATATATATATATATATATACACCTAGTATGCTCCTAAACAAAGTCAAACATACCAGTATAGAAATATTCTCCACCTATCGATGGCACACAAGAAATTCGTATCATATAGAAAGCTAAACCATACCACTTAACTCATCATATCCCGCATAGGTGACATAACCAGATCACCTTACCTCTATCAGTAGCGATCACGAAATTCCGTACTCGAGAGTACACCTCAACATAAATCCACTTAACGAGAACAACATAAGAATATAGCACAAGACATTTCCACTTTACGATATAGGTATGCCCCAGCCTTCAAACTCGTACTCTCGATTCTCAAAACGACTAACCCCAATGGAACTAACACTATTGACACGAATTCTATACTTGATATACCATAAGGGAAGGACCACTCGACGTCAATATCACGACTTATAACTCAACCAACTTCTACCTTAACCTCATTCTTTCAAGAAAACTTAGTTTCTAAACCACTCAAAATCATAAACATCCAGTATTGAAACCTATTCAATATCAGAGTTCTTATTCTCCTTCAAGATCTAAAACCATTGCTCTGATACCAACTTTCACGCCCGGAAATCTAAAAATCCATAAATATAAAATTTTACATAATATACATCTCCAAAATGTAATATACCAAACCCGGCGCGTGAATGCAACTATAAACCAATACCATCAACAACACCTCAACGAGATTATAACTCGGAGACTAGAAACAAATGCGGAAAGCAAGAACAACCATTAACAAAAGTATCCAAAGTACAACCGTATATACAACACACTGAACGACTACGAACCCACAATAAAATACATAAAGGCTCCGAAGAGAAACTATCCCAATTACGATCAACCTGCTCAGAAGATTCCCGCTATAATAGACCTCACAACGCTACCACTTGCTTTCCTAGGGGGGGATAAGGAAAAACAATTTGAAACAAGAAACGGGGTGAGATAAAATCTCAGTAAGTTTTACCAATGCATCTACATGGCATAATATCATGCAATCAACGATATAACTGAACAAGTAAATCACATAACAACAAATGAGAAAGCTCTCTATCGCCAACTGTCCATACCAGTTGGGAATAAACGACTAACTCATCATGCAGCATATAAGACTGAAATAAACACGTAACAAAGGATACTTAGCCAAGGTTTCACACAAACCAATAGAACAATCGCTGCGCAGCTTCAACCGATCAACCAATCAAAATAGCAGTATAAAACACTGAAGAGAACCCCGGTCAGAAACCGACCAATCAATCAATCACCCATCAAGCCATCTTCATAGTAGCATAAAAGCTGAAGAGGAAACCCGGTACCGGAACCAATAACAATAACGTGCCACAAAGGGCGGGGAGCCATGCCACAAAGTCATGCTCCAAAAACGTCTCAACCAAGGCCGATCTGGAAGAGGGTAAAATAAGGGGAAAACAATGGTCGACACCATAATGGACTTGGCCGGTTGCCATCACAATATCTCACATCGCCCGACACAACCACAAATACCAGCTGGACTTTCAAATAAAATGCTAAGTAATAAAATACTAGCACGATAAAACAACTAAGGATTCCAAAGTAGGGAACCATACCAAATAATCACCATAAAAGATGCAACGGTTACTCATGAAGAGTTTAACAACAACGATAACCAGAATTTCTCATAAAGAGCACAACAACGATAAACGGAATTACTCATAAGGAGCTCAACAACAATGATTATTCGAATACGATAATTCCAAAAGAGGAACCATACCAGATACATTCCAAAGATGATACTAAAAACAAGGACCCATACCAAACACATCGAGTCACTCATAAAGAGTACTACCCAAACGTCCGCTCACAATTAGCCACAATGACTATTACCCAAAATGACCCTAAACATTTACTCATAAAGATATACTAGGGCTATGAACTCAACCATCTCATCACACCTGGAATTCCAAGAGTAGGAAATCAGAATGAATAAACCTTAAGGTTAATATCAAACCGTAGGTACCCATTGCCAATTCACGCTTTACCTCCGTTCGCAACGAACCAATTCTAAACATCCCAAATGAATCCAAAAGGTTACACTTATCAGAACATGATCACAACCGGGCTAAACCTACACATTGGTGTTCAATAAAAACCTCTAGGTACTATAGGACGTCGCCTAAAACCTACACCAAAGTCTTACTCAAAAATCAATTCGATTGGAACAATCACGAACACATCATAAGATGCCCAACATTCCAAACCAATACTTGATCAAATTACATAACACCATTGTTCACAAAGGAACAATTTCAATTACTAAAGTGTTCCACGGTGCCCAACTAAGTCAACTAGAATAGTACTACGGAACCTAGACCG
>JAOWBW010001790.1:167072-194490 GCA_026119855.1 Campanula takesimana
ACAGAATTCAAGCAAGGCAATCCGGACTTTGACCGAGCATGATTTGATCTTGGGTTGACTTTACAAACACACAATGATTAAATGGTTCACCCACGAACTAAAAAAATATATCTTTTTCTTACATGTGTACATATTCTTTTCTTCTAATCTTAAATAAAAAAAAAAAAAAAAGATTTTTCTTTTTCTTTTTTTACTTGTATAAAAAGTATGTGCTTCATTTTGCTTTGCTCCTAGCTTCCTCCCCAGCGTTCTCCATCATCCTTGAACTACGCTGGTCTGTTTCTCTTTAGGAGATACGTAGGCAGCCTTTTGGCACGACCAACCCATCATCCAGAATGTCATCACACCGACACTCCATCAAAGTACAAGCGACTCATCTTCATCAGAAGTGTCGACATCTTTCATCAAAGCCACGGCATCAGAAATCCATCCCGAATCAAGCGGCCATGGTAAGTGATGGTATGAACATCATTCAAGCTTTCTGCAAATCACATCACACACAAAAGTAATTTCTCCATTCTTGAAAAATCTCTGTCTCAAGCAATCTCCGCTTTCTAAATAACATCACACCACAATCACAAATTTCAATCACGATTTCTATTTCACATCTGACACAAGCAAATAAATCTACAAAGCATACACATAACAGGTACAAGCATTTGGACTCACAAACGGGTTCAGCCAGCGGATTCACTAATGGATTCGTCAAAGGGGTTCACTAACGGGCTCATTCACTGGATTCACCAACGGATTCATCAAGTGGATTCATCAAGCGGATTCATCAAGCGGATTCACTAACGTTTTCCTCAACAGGGTCACAAACGGACTCATTCACTGGATCACCAACGGATTCATCAAGTGGATTCACTAAAGGATTCATCAACAGGGTTCACTAACGGACTCATTCACTGGATTCACCAATGGATTCATCAATTGGATTCACTAACGGATTCGTCAACGGGGTTCACTAACGGACTCATTCAATGGATTCACCAACGGATTCATAAAGCGGATTCACTAACGGATTCGTCAACAGGGTTCACTAACGGACTCATTCAATGGATTCACTAACGGACTCATTCAATGGATTCACCAACGGATTCATCAAGCGGATTCACTAACGGATTCATCAACAGGGTTCACTAACGGACTCATTCAATGGATTCACCAACGGATTCATCAAGCGGATTCACTAACGGATTCGTCAATAGGGTTCACTAACGGACTCATTCAATGGATTCACCAACGGATTCATCAAGCGGATTCACTAACGGATTCGTCAACAAGGTTCACTAACGGACTCATTCAATGGATTTACCAACGGATTCATCAAGCGGATTAACTAACGGATTCGTCAACAGGGTTCACTAACGGACTCATTCACTGGATTCACTAATGGATTCATCAAGCGGATTCACTAACGGATTCATCAACAGGGTTCATTAACGGACTCATTAACTGGATTCACTAACGAATTCATCAAACGGATTCACTAACGGATTCGTCAACAGGGTTCACAAATGGACTCATTCAATGGATTCACTAACGGATTCAACCAGCGGATTTACAAATGGATCATGCCACTTCCTCTGTCAACAAAAGCCGCTCACACAGGGAGCGCACCCCTATCTCTCGCAATTTCAAATTCCTGCTTTCATCGAGTCTTTGCTTTTCTTAGTGATGTCCTCGGTGGGTGTACTTTCTTTCATCGACGTGTTTTTCTTTGCAATCCACCTCGCCGAGGGGCTCTGTAGACACCCCTCCTTAGACCGCTCACCCCGATTGCACGGTTGATCTTGTGTTTCTCCCTATTTTAAGTGTTTCTCGTTAGTTCCTGTTACTTTTTTTAAGTTCCTGACTGACTTCGTTAAGTCTAGGGACTAAACTGAATAATAGGGCTGACTTTCTAGTCCATTCTGTCAAAAAATCCATCTTGAAGTCGCGCGCCTCCGCCCGTAGGGGTCAGAAGCGCGCGCATCCTGCCACCAAGGCAGGGGGCGCGCACCTCTGGGCGTCAGTTACAGATTCTTTCCAAGAATCCCTCCCTTGCTCATTTTACATGATTTTTCCCGGGAAGGATTTCTTTGTGACCTCGTTTTGGCACCCAAAACACCAGTTTTACAACTATAAAAACCCTTCTAATCCACCATTTCAAAGGGCTCTCTTTTAGCACTCTTGGAGGACTTTTTATGATTAAGAAAACTCTACACAAAATACTTTCAAGGCATTCTCTAGGAAGTATTTGAAGTTCTCTTGAAGTTTAGATAAAAGACTACTCTTTTCTCTCTTCTCTACTTCATCCCTTCTCTTTCTCTTTTATTTTGATCAAACGTGCAATCACCCAAACCATTTTGGGACATGACACCAACGATCACTTCACTCTATTGAAGTCGGTCAAGGAGTTATCTCACCATATTCAAAACACCCTTTTTAAACCCCCTTTTATTATAATCAAGAATAGGAAGAACATTTTATTTATGTAGACTTTGAACAAGCAAGACCAACATTAGTTGAGCGAGATGGGTGTTTAAGTACTTCCCATCTCGTAACCTAACCCCCGAACCTCATAACAAGAATCTCTATTTTTGTAATCAAACTTAGGCTATACATTAGGTTTTTCTTATGTTCCTCTAAAAACATAAGTGGCGACTCTACAATCTAAAATAAGTAAGACATCCTAGGATAATCCACCGCTCTAGCCAAGCCGTGCTTATCCCGGGGTATCTACAGGAGGGAGCTTTACTTAATGGATAAATATTTGGATTGGTTTCTCACAGAACTCCGTCCCAATGCTGAGGGTACTGATGAGATTCTCCGTTCTCTGTTGGGGGACCAATTCGAGCCTAGCTTGAATTTGAGGGAGAAGGAAGCTAAGGAGGATCCTTCTAATGTCAGTGTAGATGCCACTCAAGACTTTCTAGATAGTGACTTTTACGAAAAGAGGGCAAACGGACTTCTCAGTAAATTCCAAGCTCTTGACAGGCCTCACGTGTTCACAAGGTTGACTCCCTCGTGTTGGGTTTCGTAGTAACATGCACAGCGGAATAAAGCATTTAAATTTTTTATGAAACCCAAAGCCATAGATCCGCTCATATGATTATATCAAATACATACAATATGAATACTAGAATACTAACCCTTGATGCCTTTGAATTTGGTCTTTAATCTTGGTGGAGAATTCGAAGCTTGATCACGAGCAAGTAAGACATGAACTTCGAAGATGATAAATTTCACCTCTATCGGTATCCACACCACGAACGAATATCAAGAACACTTGATCTTGGTTGCTAGACCAAATTGAGAAACACGCTTTCTCAATTGTATTTTGACTATATGGAATTAGGTGATGATATTCTTGTTCTTCAATCTAGAGATCTCTTAGAACAAGAAAAATAATCCTCTCAAAACTCTTTGGAGGCACTCATAATGTTATCACAATTGCTAGGATTGATTAGGGAAACTAGAGATAGGTTTTATACTTGTTACACCTATTCCAAATAGGAAACAAGTGGTCAAACCCGCAAGAAAACAGAACAGGAAGTTTCTGGCCCAAAACCGCCTTGCCCGATCGGGTATAGCAATGTGCCCAACCGGGCGTAGCATATAGCCCGACCGGGTACACAAGGCTGCCCGACCGGGCGCTCCCCTTTTCCAGTTTTTCCAGTTTTCTCCTTTAAAACCCTTAAAAGTCCTCCGACCCATAATTCCAATTAAGTCATTTTAGATTCGTTCTAATGTGTGTGACCCTATAGGATTACACTAAGTTGGCAATGGCTTCAATCATAAACCTATAAGATATGATTAGGTTCTAGCAAACCGTCATACCTACCCAAATAGTATAACTAGATACAAGTTCGCATTCCATTTTGAACATGTCATAATCCCTTTGTCCACGATGTCATTGAACACAAGTCATGGTCAACAAGTCAACTTGTCTTTGTTCAATACTTTCTCAATTCCGAATATGTTGATAATCCAAACGACATTGATCTAATCAATTCATTTGAGTCCGGCCAAACATTTTCATCAACATCATTCCTACGAGAGGCCTAAGCTTGACATCTCTCCGAAGAGGAACAAATCCATCATAGCTTATTATTCTTCCCTACATGAATTCAATTATGCCAATCATACCTTTTATAACTACCCGGTTAAAGGTAACGTTTGAATATGTCAAACATAATGTTCATCAAGTGGAAGACTATAATAACTACATGTCTAAGGATTCAAATGACATAACTAATATGAGATATATATATATGACATTGACCATGATATAGATCTCATAAAGCGGGTCATGTCCGGTACTTAACAAGTACCCATAAATCTAACATGAGCATCCCATGATCATTTAGCCTTTATACTAATACCAAACAAGTACTAGGGACGGAGATTTTTATAAGTAAACATGAACGACAATAATAATCAAAACATCTCTTTATTAATATGAAATAAATGATAACAATTACAACGTTTATTAAACGTGCCTAGGGCACCAACACCAACAATCTCCCATTTGCCCTAGGCCCAATCTCCCATGTATCTAATACCCATGGACCTAACATGACCATCATGTTTAGCTTGTGGAAGTCCCTTTGTTAGCGGGTCCGCGACATTGTCATCAGTTGGTACTCTTCATATATTCACGTCTCCCCTATCAACGATCTCTTGAATGATATGAAAACGCCTAAGTATGTGTTTGGATTTCTGATGTGCCCTTGGTTCCTTTGCTTGAGCAATTGCACCATTATTATCACAATAAATGTCTATTGGATTAGCAATACTAGGAACCACTTCAAGTTCAGTAATGAACTTCTTAATCCAAACAGCTTCCTTTGCAGCATCCGATGCAGCAATATACTCAGCTTCCGTTGTAGAATCAGCGGTTGTGCTTTGCTTGGAACTCTTCCAGCTTACAGCTCCACCATTTAACATAAACACAAAACCCGATTGCGACCGACTATCATCTTTCTCGGTTTGGAAGCTTGCATCCGTGTAAGAATTTACAACGAGATCATCCTCCATTCCTCCATAGAACAAAAATGAATCTTTAGTCCTTCTCAAGTACTTAAGAATCGCTTTTACAGCCATCCAGTGATTTTTACTGGGGTCGGATTGATATCTACTTGTCATGCTCAAAGCATAAGATACATCCGGCCTAGTACAAATCATGGCATACATGATGGACCCAATTGCCGAAGCATATGGAACATCATTCATTTTCTCACGCTCATCTTTTGTCTTAGGACATTGAGTCTTACTTAGAAAAATTCCATGTAACACTGGCAAGGTTCCTCTCTTAGAATTTTTCATGCGGAATCTTCTAATGACCTTGTCAATATATGTACTTTGGCTTAAACCAATTAGCTTCCTAGATCTATCTCTGTAGATCTTAATGCCAAGTACATATGCGGCTTCACCCATATCTTTCATTGTAAAACACTTTCCTAACCAAGTTTTTACAGACTGAAGTGTAGGAATGTCATTTCCAATGAGCAATATGTCATGCACATATAGAATAAGGAATAGCACTATGCTCCCACTAATCTTCTTGTAAACATAAGGTTCATCTTCGTTCTTGATGAAACCAAACTCTTTGACCGATTCATCAAAACGGAGATTCCAACTCCTAGAAGCTTGCTTCAATCCATAGATGGATCTTTGCAATTTACATACCTTAGAATTTTGTTCAAAACCTTCTGGTTGTGTCATATACACATCCTCTTGTAGTTTTCCATATAGAAAAGCGGTTTTGACATCCATTTGCCATATTTCATAGTCATGATATGCGGCAATGGCAAGCAAAATTCTTATAGACTTGATCATTGCTACGGGTGAAAAGGTTTCATCATAGTCAATACCATGAACTTGCTTATAACCTTTCGCTACAAGTCTAGCTTTCTAAGTATGCACCTTCCTATCTGTTGGTCCCTAAAGGGGCAACAAGGGTATGAAAAATGCTAGAGGGGGGGTGAATAGCGTTTTTAAAAATTCTTTTCAAACCCTTTTTGCAAATCAATGGCTTATGCGCACAGTTCTCAAATAAGCTAAGTATAGCGCGCAGAGAGAGTGTGAAATGCACAGCGGAAAATTAAAGCAACACTGCGCAGGGTATACTGCGCAGGGTAAAAACGCACGCGCTAAGATTTGGCTAAACTGTTGGATAAAATCGGATTCTAAGGCAATAGGCAATAACAAACACAGCAGCAAAGTATAGCAATCTGAAAGATCAAACAAAGCAGGAATTCAGATATGATTAAGCAGGAAGTAAATAGCGAGATTAAAGAACAAGCTATTTGGAGAGGTTCGATCAATGAAAGATCTACGTCCTCTACCAAGATGGTTAGTCTTGGATTTTCTAATGGAGATCTTATTATATGAGAGAGTTACAAGATACAACAATGTAGAACAAACTGGCTCAAAGATCTATAATCTATGAAGAGCAAATCCTAGACTAAACCGGTGTATCTCTAGAAGTATGATCGAAATAATCAAAACTTCAAGAGGTGTGTGTGTGTTCAGAAATTCTGGGCTCTATGAATCTAAGAGATGAAGAGCACGAAGAATTTTGGTGATACAAGGCTTATAGGATCTGGGCTTGGTTGAGTATGAAGGTATGAAGGTTGATCTTGAGAATTCTGGAAATGAGCAAGCAATCTTCAAATCTTCAAAGTTTCTTTTGGAAGCAAGAACTCAAGCAACTTGGAAATGAAGATGAGCAGGCTATTTATAGCAGAGAGCTTAAAACTAGCCGTTGATGCTCTGAGCAAGGACGATGAGCTGGCACAATATGATTGGTGCGCAGGGTCCTTTATAGCCGTTGGAGCTCTGATCAAAGTTGATGACCTGGCACAATATGATTGGTGCGCAGGTGTTTTTAGAGCCGTTGGAGACTGAGCATGAAGACCAAATTCAAAAAGCTTCTTCTAAAAGGTTGACAGCTGTCTTCATTTGAAATATTTCTCTTGAGCGCGTCTCCACCGTTGGATCTGCTGAGTGTGCTTGCTTTGTCGTTTCTGCACACCTCAGCACTTTAAGAAGCGTGCATCTTCTAAGCGCTTTCCAAGTTATGTGATCTGAATAAATCGAAAACTGAGCAAGGATGCATGCTGCGCAGAGGAGACCTGCGCAGTGATGTCCTGCGCAAGGAAGTCCTGCGCAGAGACCACAGTCTTGCTTAGATCATTCCTTTTCACTCCAAGCTTCAAGAATATGAGGTTGTTGAAAGATAAGCATAAGGACCAAGTTAATCTGCTCTGCTCATAAAAGCCATGCGTATAGAGAATGAGCAAGTGATGCTATGCGCGCGGAGAATAAGCAGGTAATGCTATGTGCGCGGAGACTGAGCAGGTAATGCTCTGCGCATGAAATGTGCTGCGCACGAAATGTCCTGCGCATTATACTTGGTCTTCAGTAAATGAAACCTCAATTCCAAGCAAGCCCTAACCGCTAAGCCTATTCTATAAAATTGGACTTAGCTAAAAAATAGAAGTTATAAAACTTCTTACATAGGATCTTAAAGTCCACAAAATACTTAGGTGATGGTATCAATCAATTCTAACATAATTGGGAGGGTTAAGAAATAAGCATACCCAACACTATCCATGTCAGTCTTCTTCTTGAAGACCCATTTGCATCCTATGGTTTTTACACCTTCGGGCGCATCAATCAAGTTCAAAACTTGATTGTCTTACATGGATTGTAATTCGGATTCCATGGCTCCAAGCCATTTATTCGAATCAGGAGAAGACATCGCCTCTTGGTAGGTGGTTGGTTCATCATTATCAATAATATCCACCTCATTACTATCCATTACGAGAAAACCATATCTCTCGGGCTCGAACCGTAACCTACCAGATCTGCGAGTTACTTGTGTACTTTGAACAGGTTCCACAATTTCTTGTGGGATTTGTTCTTGTTCCACCATTGGTTCAATGTCATTTTCTGGGTCTCGAACCTCTTCGAGATTTACTTTACTCCCACTAATTTCTTTGGAGAGAAACTCTTTCTCTAGAAAGACACCAGTTCGGGCAACAAATACCTTGTTGTCCTCTCGGTTGTAAAAGTAATATCCTCTAGTTTCCTTAGGATATCCCACGAAAATACATTGTCAGATTTGTGTGCAAGTTTATCGGAGACAAGTCTTTTGACAAAAGCTTCGCAACCCCAAATCTTCATGAAAGACAAACAAGTTTTCTTTCCGCTCCACATCTCATATGGAGTCTTTTGAACCGATTTTGTTGGAACACGATTTAGTGTGAAAGCAGCGCTTTCTAGAACGTAACCCCAAAAGGATAAAGGAAGATCAACTCGACTCATCATTGATCGAACCATGTCCAACAAAGTTCGATTCCTCCTCTCGGACACACCATTCCATTGTGGTGTTCCGGGTGGAGTTAATTGTGAAATTATTCCACAATTCTTTAGATGATCATCGAACTCATGACTTAAGTATTCTCCACCTCGATCCGATCGAAGTGCCTTAATACTTTTGCCGAGTTCTTTTTCTACTTCATTTTGGAATATTCTAAATATTTCAAAGGCTTCACTTTTATGTTTCATTAGGTAAACATACCCAAATCTACTATAATCATCAGTGAAGGTTATGAAGTATTGAAATCCTCCCCTAGCATTGCTACTTAATGGTCCACATACATCGAAATGTATCAACCCCAATAAGTCGCTTGCCCTTTCACCTAGCTTGGTAAAAGGTGTCTTAGTCATTTTTCCAAGAAGACACGACTCGCAAGTATCATATGACTCAAGGTCACATGAACCCAATTCTCATTGATATGACCAAGACGGCAATGCCACAAGTAAGTATGATTAATATCATTAGGTTTAGATTTCTTATTTACATGATAGACATTGTCATTATTTTCATTCTTGACATCCAAGACATAAAGGCCATTAAATGAATTAGCAATACCATAAAGCACATCATTTAAATAAATAGAAAATTTCTTATTTTCAATAAGAAACTTAAAACCTTCATTATCCAAACAAGAAATTGAAATAATATTTCTACTTAAATCTGGTACATAATAGCAATTGTTCAAAACAAGTATTAAACCGGAAGGTAAAGTGACTTCATAAGTTCCTACGGCTAATGCAGCAACTCTTGCTCCATTTCCCACTCGTAGGTCCAATTCACCCTCTTTAAGCAGTCTCCTATTCTTTAGTACCTGCACATTTAAACAAATGTGAGAACCACATCCAGTATCCAATACCCAAGAATCAGTGGTAGAAAGGAGAATATCTATCATATAGATACCTGAAGTCGACGCAGTCCCACTTCTCTTCTTCTTCTTTTGCTCTTCCTTAAAAGCCTTTCAATTACGTTTCCAATGACCAATTTCTTGACAATGGAAACAAATTGCATCCTTTTGTGAATCGGGTTTTGCCTCTGGAGCCTTGGCAACCTTTGCCTTTCTTATTTTGGGTTTGACAACTTTCTTACCCTTTCCTTTAGCACTAGCCTTCTTTCCATCATGAACCAAAAGCACAGGAGAACCTTTCTCCACAATCTTCATCTCCGCAGTTTTAAGCATACCATGCAACTCGGAGAGATTCTTATCCATTCCATGCATGTTATAATTCATCACAAACTGATTATAACACTTAGGCAATGAATTAAGAATGAGATCCGTGGCTAGCTCCAATGGGATTGGATAGCCAAGTTTCTCAAGATACTCTACATAGCCTTTCATTTTAAGCATGTGAGGACTTACTTGTTGCCCATCACTCATTTTACAAGAAGTGAATGCAACAATGGTCTTGTACCTCTCTTGCCTAGCTTGCTCTTGAAACATGGCTCTTAACTCCACGCCTATCTCATAGGCTTCCAAATGTTCCAAACTTTGTTGGAGTTTTGAGCACATAGTAGCAAGAATGAGACAACTTACATCTCTAGAATCATTACGATGTTTCTTGTAACTGTCTCTTTCTGCCCTAGGGGCATTGGCTTCTGGTTCAACAGGAAGAGGCCCATCGAGGATGTACAACTTATCTTCTTTCCTAAGAACTATTCTTAGGCTACGGATCCAATCCATAAAGTTCGTACCATTCTCTTGGAGCTTATCCTTCTCAAGGATCGATCGCAACGAAATTGATTGAGTGTTGGTAGTCATTATCTACAATTATGCAAAAAAATTAAATTTAATAAGTACCATCTTTCATTAAAGAAATTTGTAATGTATTTTTCCAAAAAATACTCCCACTAAATTATACAACTTTCTTATACATCCAATGTATGATATAATTTAGGGAGGGGCTAAATCCACTACATAATTTACTAATCCACTACATTCATTAAAACAATTTAATAAGTTGACATATTTACCCTTCTCTAAGGGCTAAACTCACTACGTAACTAAAACAATTTATTGATTTAATGACTTGACATATTTAAATTTTGTAGTCTTTTTAATTTAGCTTAAGTTCACATTTCTAAACTTAACTACACACTGTAGATCTTTGTAGGTCTCCATTTTTTTATTTATTTTTTATTTTTGGACTTTTCAAACCACTTTTCTAATTGTGCTTAAAAATATAAATGAGTTTAGAGGGGATAAAAAATTATTAAATAATAATAAATAAATAATCATTAAAGAGAAAAAGAAAATAAAATTATATGCCTAAATTTAATTTAATTTAATTTAATTTTTAAACTAAAAAAAGAATCTGGATAAAAAAATAGATTGAAAATAACTGACATATAAAATATAATTTTAAATATTTGGAATAAGTTATTTTAAGGAAAAAATAATTGAAAGTGGATATATTTATGTACTTTTTTACTGCTTGTTTTTTTTTTCCTTTTTAACTGTGGACTAATTAAATATTACTCCCATTGTATGGAAATAATGTCAATTTTTTCTTTGTTAAAAGTCGCTCTATAATTTCATATTCTTTTGCTCTTATTGTGATTTATTTATTATTAATTAATAGTTATTTCTTACTTATCCCCAATAAATTCATTTATATTTTTAAGCACAAAGAAAAAAATGGTTGGAAAGTCAAAATTAAAAAGAAGAGAGAAACGGAGACCTACAAAGATCTACACTGTAGTTAAGTTCAGAAACGTTAATTTAAGCTTAAACTAAAAGTATTACAAAAGTTAAATATGTCAAGTCTTTAAATTGTTAATGAGTGTAGTGGATTAGTAAATTAGGTAGTGAACTTAGCCCTTTCTAAGGGTAAATATGTCAAGTTATTAAATTATTTAATGAGTGTAGTTGATTAGTAAATTATGTAGTGGATCTAGCCCCTCCCTATAATTAAAATGGGCTAAGATCCAACTTTAATTTAACTTTGAGTTCACGGAGGCGGACCACTCAAAACTAAATTAATTAGGTAGATAATCATGTCAGTCATATCCCATATGACTCTTAGATCCTTTTCTGAGATTCTTTAAGAAATCCAATTTCAAAAAGCATGTTAAATCTCATCTTTGCCTAGGCCCAAAACTGTTTTGACGCCTAATTAAGTCCAACCATTTTAAACGTATAGGAACCATTCAATTTAATGCACCTCGCGGAGACGAACCCACATTAAATTGATGAACCTCATCTTGCTCGTTCATGAATAAAATTAATGCACTTCGCGGAGGCGAGCCCACATGAATTCACCCATGTACTTACAAGTGTTTTAATCATGGCATGGCAAAAAGGACTTAAAACTTTCTTGAAGGTTTATCACATATAGCATACAACACATTTATGAGCACATAATATAAACATGTTACGTATCAAGTTTAGCCACTAAATTAATCATCATTAATTTAAGCATAATATTTTTGTGTCATTAGTTTCTCTATAATTATGAAGATGAGACTCTTTGAACTTTGGTTATCATCTCCAAATCAAGACAACAAGAAGTGCGGCCAACATTAAGCCATAAGGCAACCACAATTCCGCACTAATTCAAGAAACCAAGAAAGTAGTCCATGTGGCCGAAACTAAGAGATAGATGGTCTCGATGAACGTAGGTCAATTGCATCCACAATTCCACATGGATCTCCAATCTTGAATCAAGAACTTTGTTTCTCAATTTAGCAATCATGAACTCTTCATAATTCTAACTTCGTTTTATCTTTGAAACTTTGATTGCGATCAAATTTGGGAAACACAATCTCGATGAACGTAGATTAGCCATCCAAACTTTGAACAATCTTAGAATCACAAGACTAAAACAAATAGGAAAATCAAACCAAGATCCACACCCAAAACCCAATCCCGCCCCGCGCCAAGCCCTAGGTCCGGCTGGGTCAAGGAATGGGTCCGGTCGGACCTCTCTGAAAATCCAAGATTTTTAAAGTTCCAAAATTTATCTCAAAATTGTTTTTCCCGATTCAATTAGGATTTGGTGTTCTTGGTGATCCAATCACCATGATCATCAAAACCTTGAATGAACAATTCATGAATCCTTGAATTATCAAAACTTTGATCCAATCAAAAATTGATAATCCAAACAATTTTAAATCCACCATAATTTTTATTGCGATTGAATAGTGCGATTAAAGTTTATAAAACAATAAACCACATAAAATCATATAACACATAAACATCATAATCCAATATTCACATCATGCTAGGCACATAAACAAAAAATTTATATACACACAACATGATCTAGTATTGAAATAATCAACATGAACGGGGCTCTGATACCACTGTTGGGTTCGTAGTAACATGCGCAGCGGAATAAAGCATTTAAATTTTTTATGAAACCCAAAGCCATAGATCCGCTCATATGATTATATCAAATACATACAAATGAATACTAGAATACTAACCCTTGATGCCTTTGATTTGGTCTTTAATCTTGGTGGAGAATTCGAAGCTTGATCACGAGCAAGAAAGAACACGAACTTCGAAGATGATAAATTTCACCCTCTATCGTATCCACACACGAACGAATATCAGAACACTTGATCTTGGTTGCTAGACCAAATTGGGAAACGCGCTTTCTCAATGTATTTTGACTATATGGTATTATGTGATGATATTCTTGTTCTTCAATCTTGAGATCTCTTAGAACAAGAAAAATAATCCTCTCAAAACTCTTTGGAGGCACTCATAATGTTATCACAATTGCTAGGATTGATTAGGGCAACTAGAGATAGGTTTTATACTTGTTACACCTATTCCAAATAGGAAATAAGTGGTCAAACCCGCAAGAAAACGGAACAGGAAGTTTCTAGCCGAAACGCCTTGCCCGACGGGTATAACAATGTGCCCGACCGGGCGCAGCATATAGCCCGACCGTGTACACAAGGCTGCCCGACCGGGCGCTCCCCTTTTTCAGTTTCCGGTTTTCTCCTTTAAAACCCTAAAAACCCTTAAAAGTCCTTCGACCACATAATTCCAATTAAGTCCTTTTAGATTCATTCTAATGTGTGTGACCCTATAGGATTACACTAAGTTGGCAATGGGTTCAATCATAAACCCATAAGATATGATTAGGTTTAGCAAAACCGTCATACCTACCCAAATAGTATAACTAGATACAAGTTCGCATTCCATTTAGAACATGTCATAATCCCTTTGTCCACGATGTCATTGAACACAAGTCATGGTCAACAAGTCAACTTGTCTTTGTTCAATACTTTCTCGATTCCGAATATGTTGATAATCCAAACGAAATTGATCCAATCAATTCATTTGAGTCCGGCCGAACATTTTCATCAACATCATTCCTACGAGAGGCCTAAGCTTGACATCTCTCCGAAGAGGGACAAATCCACCATAGCTTATTATTCTTCCCTACATGAATCTGATTATGCCAATCATACCTTTTAAATACCCGGTTAAAGGTAACGTTTTAATATATCAAACATAATGTTCATCAAGTGGAAGACTATAATAACTACATGTCTAAGGATTCAAATTGTCGCGACCCCGGACCCCGCGGGCCCGAGACCGTGATCTGGACGTCGACTCTAAAACCAAAACTGTGAAATACTGGAGTTAAAAATTCCATTTGATACCAAAAGGTAATGATCCAAAGTTTTACAAAACCAAGTTTGATAAAAATCAATTACAACTATCATAAACTTCCACAAGTTTATGCCCAACAAAATACAAATATACAATTCTTAGTGACGTCATTGTTTGGTACAACTATCCCAAAATGGTTACACATTTACATAATGTAAACCAACCTATATCAACTTCCCCAAAAGAACGGATCCACACTCGACGTCCTCTTTCTCGTGATCAGCGAGACTAATCCTTAGCACCTGGGGGGGTTAAGGAAAAACAAGATAAAAGAAAAGGGGGTGAGATAAATCTCATAAGTTACTAATGCAACTACATGACATGCTATGATGCAATATACAATAAGCAATATATAAATATCACATAGCACATAGCAAATATCATATATCAGATAGCAGCGGAAATAAACACATAACAAAGGATATAGCCAAGGTTTTCCAAACCGGAACATCCAAATAAAGGATCGCTGCGCCAGCTTCAATAATCAACAAATCATCATCTTCATAATAGCATGAAAGCCGAAGAGAAACCCCGGTACCGGAACCAATAACCAATGAAGTGTCACAAAGGACGGGAGACATGCCACAAAGTCATGCTCCAAGTAATAGCTAAAATGCACACAAAGGAGCTAGCTCTTCTCACATCCAAGGCCAATCTGGAGGAGGGTAATAATGGGGCAAAACAATGGTCAACATCATAATGGACTTGGCCGTGCCATCATAATGTTTCGCATCGCCCAAACACACACAAAATACCAGCTGACTTTCATATAAAGGCAAGTAATAAATACTAGCATAATTAAACAACTTAAGGTTCCAAAGTAGTGAAACCATACCAAGAAGTCACCAAGAAGTGAAATGAACCAATAAACACACATTAAACGTTCCAACAATCTTAACAATGAGAACACAATTCCCGTATCACATTTGACCACAAAGGATCCAATTAATTAGAGCACTCTACCAAATTTACTTACTCATATCGAAGAGCTTAAGGAGAGCTTTAAAAAGGTAATTTATACGCCTAAAACGGAGTTCGCATGAACCAAATACGACTCTCGAAAGATTGGACCAAAAAGGGGAATAAATTCATAACAGGGGAGGGGGGTCGCGCTCGCCTCCTAAGGGAGGGATGCGCGCGCCTCCTAGATCAGTTGGAAAATCGAGTTGGGAGAAGGAGAGGGTGCGCGCGCTTCAATATAAGGGGTGCGTGCGCCTCTTAAGGACAGAGGTCTTGATTCAAGGATGGCCTAAGGTGCGCGCGCCTCCTAAGGGAGGATGCGCGCGCCTCCTGGTCCGGAAAGGCAAATTCCGGCCAAATTCTGGGTACCTCCATTGACAACCCCAAATCCAATACAACCAAATCTTTACCATTTCAACACTACCAAGAAGGGAACTAGGGTACCTACACCATTTTGAGCCAAAAGAACTCCAACAACATCATCTAGGGACCTCACTCAAGGGTGATTCAAATACCAAAATTTCACAAAATGAACAAAATGCCAATCACTCCCAATCAACTCAAGATGCCATAAATAGCATTCATAACATCAAATAAACATGGAATAGCATTTCTAGCATAAATAGGGGGAAAAGCAACTTACCCGGATTTCTCAAAGTTGATGGATTTCAAATATTTTTGGCTCTACGCGATCCTATCGACGATCTAAACAATGTTCAAGTTTTAAGAAATGAATGATAAAGAGAGGAAGAAGAAGAAAATGAAGAGAGAAGAAAAAGAAAGAAAATGCTTACCACAATGAGAGAGAGAGAGAGAGTTTGCTGGAGAGAATGGTGAGAGTGAGGGAGAAGGTGAGGGAGGAGTAGGGAGGGAGTAGGGAAATTATTCAAAATGTTACATCTAGGCCCCTCCCCTTCTACTAACACAAAACTACACTCCCTACTAACAATTAAGACCCAACACTTCCACATTAGCCCAAATAACTCTAATACAATGCTAGGCATAAATATTATAACACATAAATTGCACACATAATTATTTAAATAAATAATAATTTAAATAAATAAATGAGCAAATAATTAAATAAAAAAATCATGTATTACTTAATAAAATAGAGCCTATATTTCGGGTCGTGACACAAATGACATAACTAATATGAGATATATATATGACATTGACCATGATATAGATCTCATAAAGCGGGTTATGTCCGTACTTAACAAGTACCCATAAATCTAACATGATCCATCCCATGATCATTTAGCCTTTATACTAATACCAAACAAGTACTAGGGACGGAGATTATTATAAGTAAACATGAACGACAATAATAATCAAAACATCTCTTTATTAATATGAAATAAATGATAACAATTACAACTTTTATTAAACGTGCCTAGGGCACCAACACCTCGGTGTTCAGCAGACTTGATGTTCCTCCCGGTTTCGATATACCTTTGCATAAGAGGAAACGGAATGACAAGGCGGACCGTGGTCAAGCCCCTACTAAGTCAAGGAAGAAATAGATCCTTAGGAGTATCGGAGATTGTAATAAATAGATCAATGTTTAGATTTTTAGTATTTTATTTATTTTCTTTTGCAAGTTGGTATTCATGTTAGAAATTTTCCTATTGCTTTCTTGAAATGCATTCAGTCAATAAAAGACAAGATTTTTATTTTTATTTATTGAATATACCGAACCAAAAGGCTGCCTACGTTCTCCTTTTACATCAATTAAATAAGGAGCTCAGGTCATCGTAGTTCTTGTTCAAGAAGAGAAAATATGTCTGCTGATTGCTTGACATGTCTTGTACGAGACATAGGTGTCTCCACGAGACTGTCCCCCTTTTTTTTCCTTTTTTTTTTTTTTAATGCATACCCTGATTTTTGCCTAGACCACCCTTTCAGATTTTCAATCTAGCGGGCTTATTTTCTCGTGCCTTCATTATTATTATTTTGAACTAGGGGACGGAGCTATGAGTAGTACTTCTTCAGCTTGTCCATGTTGACGGGCTTTAGCAGTTGATCCCCATCTGGGTCTGCAAGTTGTACCGCTCCTCCGGAGAAGATCTTCTTGACTACATAAGGTCCTATCCATCTTGGTCCCCCTTTCCCATAGGGTTGAATGGTCCGGGACGATGTTCGTGTAGGACAAGGTCCCCTTCTTTGATGTTTTTCTGGGTTTGACTTTCTTGTTGAATGCTCGGGACATTTCTCCGTTGATATGCTTGGATATGTTTGGCGGCTCGAAGTCGACGTTTATCTAGCAGGGCTAGTTGTTCGTATCGGCTGTTCAACCATGCGACTTCATTTACTTGGTTATCTAGGATAACCCTTAACGATGGAACTTCTAATTTGATTGGTAACACTGCTTCCATCCCATAGGCTAGGGCGTATGGAGTTTCACCGGTGGCAGTACGGATTGAAGTACGATAGCCCCAGAGTGTGAAAGGTAACTTCTCGGGCCAGTCTCTGCCGGTCTTAGCCATTTTTCTGATGATGGTTTCTATGGTTTTGTTGGCATCTTCTACTGCTCCATTGGTCTGTGGTCGGTACGGTGATGACTGATGCCTTTCTATCTTGTACTCTGCAAGTAGTTGGTCACATTCCTTTCTAAAGTGTGTGCCATTGTTAGATATCATTTCATGAGGTACCCCATATCGACATAATGATATTGGTCTTAATGAACTCAGCCACCTTTTTGGCATTTAAGACTTTGTAGGATTGAGCCTCGATCCACTTGGTGAAGTAATCAACGACGACCAATACGAATGAGTGCCCATTATGACCTGTCGGTGAGACTTTGCCAATGACGTCTATTCCCCACGTAGAAAATGTCTAAGGGGATGTCATGGGGTATAACACGTACGGTGGTGCGTGTTGCAAATTAGCATGTATTTGACATTTGTGGCACTTCTTAACCATCTCGGTGCAGTCGGCTTCCATTGTAGCCCAATAGTATCCTAACCGGATGGCTTTCTTTGATGGACTATCTTTGCCTTAGGTGATGCGTCTGATGGGAATATTCCGTCTAGGAGAAACGCCATACATCATAATACCAAGGCTTATCGTCTAAGGCATTTATGGAAACAGAGTCACACGCCTCTTTGCAGTCATGCAAGTCTATGATTGAGTAATAAGCGGGAGTCGTTCGCCTCGCGACTTTGAAGGTTTTAACGTTAGTCCATTCGGAATCTCTACAAGTGATGCTAGCATGGCTAGCGAATCTGCTAAGCGGTTCTTATCTCTACGAAAATAGTAGAAAGTGACCTCTTTGAATTGTTTAACCAATCTTGGAGATGGTCGTTATATTTCTAGAGTGTAGGATCTTGTACCTTCCACTTCTTGAGTGACTGATAGATTATGAGTTATTAATCTCCGTACACCTCTAGTTCGGTCACATTTCCTTCTAAGGAAACTTCAAGCCCCGCTATGGCAAGCTTCGTACTCGGCAATATTGTTAGTGGCCTCAAAGTCAAGGCGGATTGCGAGTGGAGTGTAGAAATCTGAGGGATCTACTAGTAACATGCCAATACCATATCCCTGTTTATTAGCTGCGCCATCGAAAAATATTGCCACTTATTTTCTGCTATTGCCATATGTCCTCATCAGGGAATCGCGGGTCTTCCCCCTTCGCTTCATCACATGGAAATTCGGCTAAATAATCAGCAAGACTCTCTCTCTTACGGATTTCTATGAGATGTAAGTGATATTGTACCCGCGAGCATAAAGTACCACTTGGCTATTCTAGAGGAGACATGCGACTTCTCGAAGATGTACTTCATTGGGTCTATTCGGGCAACCAGTTATACAGGAAATGCTTCCATGTACGGCTTTAGTCTCTCAGCTACCCATACCAGTACAGCACACGACTTTTCTAATACAGAGTAATTCAATTCATCCCCTTGGAAGCGACGGCTGACAAAGTATATGGCATTTTCCTTCTTCGAATCGGGTTGCTCTTGTGCTAGCATAGCTGTTGGTCCCAAAAGGGCAACAAGGGTATGAAAAATGCCAGACGGGGGGTGAATAGTGTTTTAAAATTCTTTTCAACCCTTTTGCAAATCAATGGCTTATGCGCACAGTTCTCAAATAAGCTAAGTAAAAGCGCGCAGAGAGAGTGTGAAATGCACAGCGGAATTTAAAGCAGCAACTGCACAGGGAGAGCTGCGCAGAGACTAAAAATGCACGCGCTAAGTTTTTGCTAAAGAGTTGGTTAAAATGATTCTAAGGCAATAAGCAATAACAAAACCCAGCAGCAAATAGTAATATGAAAGATCAAACAAAGCAGCTATTAAGAAATACAGTAAGCAGAAATAGCAATATGAATAATGAACAAGCTATATGGAGAGGTTCGATCGATGAAAGATCTACGTCCTCTACCAAGATGGTTAGTCTTGGTTTTTTAATGAGATTTATATTGATGTGAGGAGATTTTACAAGATTACAAGAATCAAAACTCAAATCAAAATCTATTCTATGAAGACCAAATCCTAGACTAAACCGGTATATCTCAAGAAGTAAGATCTAAATGATCGAAGCTTCGAGAGGTGTATGTGTGTCAGAAATTCTGGGCTCAAGAATCTATGAGATGAAGAGCACGAAGAATTCTGGTGATATAAGGCTTAGGATCTGGGCAGGAGTTTGAAGGTTTGAAGGTTGTTCTTGAATCTGGGAATATTAAGCAGCAATCTTCTGAACTTCAAGGATACTTAGTAAGCACAAACTCTAGCAACTTGGAAATGAAGATGAGCAGTATTTATAGCTGAGAGCTTAAGACTAGCCGTTAGAGCTCTGTGCAAGGACGATGAGCTGGCACAATATGATTGGTGCGCATGTGTCCTTTATAGCCGTTGGAGATCTGATCAAGGACGATGAGCCGGCACAATATGATTGGTGCGCAGGTGTCCTTGGTAGCCGTTAGAGACAGGGCATGAAGACCAAATTCAAAAGCTTCTTCTAGAAGGTTGACAGCTGTCTTTATTTGAATTATTTCATCTGAGGCATCTCCATCGTTGGATTTGTTGAGTGTGCATATTTTTTCATTTCTGCACACCTCATCACTTTAATAAGCGTACATATTCTAAGCGCTTTCCAAGTTAGGTAATCTGAAAACTTTGAAAACTGAGCAAGTTGGATGCTGCGCAGCAAAGACCTGCGCAGTGATATCCTGCGTAGATAAGTCCTGCGCAGAGACCAAAGGTCTTACTTAGTTCTTCATTCCTTTTTCGCTCCAAGTCCTACATTCTAAGCCTCTACTATAAAATGGACTAAGCTAAAAAATGAAGTTATTAAACTTCTTAAATAAGGTTTTAAAGTCCATAAAATATTAATAGGTGATGGTATCAATCAATTCTAACATATTTAGGAGTGTTAAGTGATAAGCATACCCAACAATAGCCCTAATACAGTATCATTGACTGTGAGGTACAAGGTCAACGTTTCTCTTTATGTGGTGGGACCAATAATGGTGGATTCACTAAGTATTCTTTGACTTTTTCGAAGGCTTCTTGGCATTCTTCGGTCCATTCTTAGAGATGCATCTTCTTCTTGAGGAGTTTGAAAATGGGCTCGCACATCGTCGTAAGCTTATTGATGAAATGACTAATGTACTGAAGGGCGACCCATGAATCCCTTTACTTCTTTCTGTGTCTTAGGTGGAGGCATGTCAATGATGGATTTGATTTTAGCAGGGTCTACTTCTATACCACGCTCGGTGACCATGTACCTAAGGACTTTTCCTTTCACTTCCCCAAATGTGCACTTAGCCGGATTAAGCCTCATCTTGTGGTGTCTCAGTCGTTGAAGAACCTTCTGAGGTCGATGAAGTGTTGCCATCGGAGCCTTTAGAGTGTATGATCATCTCATCAATGTACAGTTCCATCTCTTTATGTATCATGTCATGGAACAGCGCAGTTACAGATCTTTAGTATGTGGCTCCGGCATTTTTAAGTCCAAATGGCATGACTGTATAACAGAACGTCCCCCAGGGTGTGGTAAACGCCATTTTGTGTTGGTCCTCCTCGGCCATAAGGATTTGGTTGTACCTGCGAATCCGTCTACAAACGAACGGACTTCATATTTTACGGTATTATCAACGAGCATGTCTATGTTCGGAAGAGGAAAGTCGTCTTTTGGAGAAGCCCTATTAAGATCACAGAAATCTACACAGACATGGACCTTCCTATTAGCTTTGGAGACTTGCACAGTATTAGCCAACCAGGTTGGATACTCTATCACCTTGTGAACCCGACACTCAAGAGTTTCTCTATCTCTTGTTTGACCTGTACCGACCACTCGGGTTTAATCCTGCAGAGTTTCTGCTTGATTAGCCTTGAATCTGGAAGCAGCGGTATCTTATGCTCAATAATCGAATTGGATAGCCCAGACATATCTTTGTAGGACCATGTGAACACATCTACGAATTCCTGAGGGCTTGTCGGTCTTCCCCCTTGAAGAAACTGCCAATCTTGGTCTCTTTCGTATCATCATCCATCCCCAGATTAACTGTTTGCATTTCTTCGGCATCAATAGGACCATTTCCGCCATGATGACCTACATGCTTATTAATTTCTTTTAATATTTGCTCGTTTTCTTGATCTATCTCCTCATATGACTCATTATTATCTAATTCATTGGAGTTATTAGTTAATTCATCATTTATGACGCTAGCAATCTCAGGATACTTGGAAAGATCTAACTTTTTCAATTAAGAACGTAGGGGAATACACGTTCTGTGGGCATCCAAGTCCTCTTGGGTGAGCTCATCGGTAGCGGTATCTGACTCTAAGGTAAGAGTTACAAATTTTCTTTCCTTATGAGGATGGGGAGTGCATCCTAATTCTTTGATCAGAAGTCTTCACTCGCTATGGGTCCCCCAGTTGTATACCAATTCTGGATAGGCTCGTTACTTTTCTTGATGAGCTTGGTGTAGTCTTATTTCGGAGCGTCCCCCTTGTATATGGCATTGATCTGAGTGTCCTCTATCTTACAAAGGTTGAGAAATTGGTGCAGTAGGTTCTTCTCCCAACACAAAGTCCCATTCACTGAATGCTTCGGCCTTAGTATCCCCTAATTCTCGAGGTAGCCACGAGAATTGCATCTTCTGTTCTGTTTCAAGTGAGTACGGATCACAGTAACTGAAAAATTCAAAGCCCCCAGTTGGCGCTTCCCCCTATGGTCAGTCCATGGTTCAGGGAACATGAAATATGGCAAGTTTTCCCCCTCGCGTACAAAGTACCCATTTAGAGTCCTTCGATAGGATGGTGCGATCGGACTATGTATGAAATCCAATCCCTTTCTTCCCTAGGGATGTTCTTGGGTGGTGACACATACCCCAGACTACATTCAGGTGGGTACAGAACGACAGGTAGTGGTTCTTTTATCCCTTGTAAGTTCTTTCCAAGTCCGAGACCGGGGAAGTATCCTTCTTTTAGCATCATGTTAAGTACTGGGCGTGTTCCAGAGAACATAATTGCCTTTGAGTAGTCATTCTCATTGTGCACTTCTACCATCTCTACGCTACTTTGCTTTTGGATTTCGAATCCATTGAAAAGGTGGTCAGCGCCTCATGCTGAATTTCTAGGATCGGGCTAGCGGTGATTAGTTCCCTAAGTACGGTGACTATCATGTCGTTATACTTAAACTTGACGCACTGATGGAGAGTTGATGGTACTCCTCCTGTTTGATGTAGCCACGGACGTCCCAGAATAAGGTTGAAGGAAGAGGGGATGTCAATGACTTGGAATTTCCGCTTTTGTAGTTATCTCTCCGAATACAACCGTTATAGTGATCGCCCCTATAGGTGAACGTGCAGTGCAATCAAACCCTCGTACAGTATGAGTTGACGGTTTCAGATCTCTTGAGGTAAGGCCGAGCGTTACCATGACTTTCTTTGGCATGACGTTTATGGCGGATCCATTGTCTACTAGATTCTGGGGATTCGATGCCCATTGACCTTTGCGGTTATGTAAAGAGCCTCTGTGTGCCCTCCACCATATAGTGGTAGATCTAAGTCAGTAAATGTGATCACATTACCAAATTGGATTTGGCCTACCATTTGCGTTAACTCTTCGAGAGTTACTTCTTTGGGAACTTCGACTTGGGCTAATTCTTTTGATAGCATCATTCGATGTTTTGGGGTGAGCCTAAGAGATCCCATAAGGAAATGTTGTCTTGTGTCTTCTTTAGTTGTTTAAGAAGTGGATCGTCAAGCTCAACGGGTTCAGGCTTTTTTGAAGATGATGGATATTCTGTTATTGGATCTTTATTGATTATGACTCGACCGGATCGGGTGAGTAAGTTAACATCTTCTTTTTCTTTGTTATTCTTCCTATCTAGTATTTGATCCCAAGACAACATGTAACAGAAAAAAATTCATTATTAAACTTTGGAGTGCTCTCGCCCACATTTGGGACAAGGTGAGTAGTTTCCTCTTCCTCACTAGTTATTTCTATTACATTGATCCCTCATCCCGCAGTTGGGAGTGGGTTTGTTACTAAATTAGGAACCCCTAGCTGCTTAGAGTCTATGCGATCTTGGATCACATCTTTGAGGTGGTGGCAAGAGTCGGTGTCGTGACCACTGAACTGGTGGAACTTGCAGTAGAGGTGGTGAGCATGATTTGCAAGGAGTTCCCTTGGAGTGGTGGGAGGCTTCCTTGGTGTGACCTATTCGGCTTCTACTAGCATGTCAAAGAGCTGGCTTTGGGAGACCCTTTCATACTTGTGGTAGGTCCTTGGCTTTGCCTTAGCTCTGGATTCAACCTCCATTTTGTAACATTCCCTCTGAGCTTGTAGGCATGCTTGGAGCGTGTCAATCTTCTTTGCATAGTATTCTTCTTGCATGAAGAGGCCTTTTCGGAATGCATTGACTTCCTCCTCTTGGGCTAGCAGCTGACTTCGGAGGGATTTGATTTCTCTTTCAAAGAATTCCTTTTGTGTCTTTAGGCGAGTTATAAACTCCTCTTCTATATCTTTTTTGAAGCGGGCATACAACACCGTAGCGTATACCTCAGAAAGCTGACCCACCTCTCCTTCTAGTCGAGCTTTGAGGTCGTTGAGTTCCTGCGTAAACCTGGCGTCTGACATTGTGTTGGGAGTATGGAGCTAACTTGCTGATCGGACGGACTTAGAGTTCAGAAACTGTGTCAAATCCAGGATGGGTCCCAACAAGTCAGCTTTTACGAGGTTTAGTTGACCAAACACAGGCTGAAGCACAGAAAAGGAGGATGTCTCGTACGAGACATGGATGTCTCGTGCGAGGCATCCAGCCTGCTAGTCAGATTTGCAGATTTTAATCCTATTTGGTCGGATGAAATTTAATCCATTTTAAAGGGTTACTACCTAGTTCATCCTGGAACAGTGGATTCTGTCACCCTAGAATATGAGCCCATTGTTTTGTTCACCTCTATTGCACACTCTCCCAAATGAACAATTTGGGCAAAGGTCTCATATTCTCATCGGAATCCACCATTCAATTAGCCAAACCTAAGTATTCAATTAGCAAGGTGTTTGTGACATTTGATGTAACGAATCATATAATCTAAGTATTCTATGTTATTATATTTTCATAGTTGTCCAGTGAGACATAATGAAATATTACCTTTTTGGTTTGTGGATGAGGATTGGACTGATGAACCTGTAATCTAACAGAAAATACATTAGTCTGGAAAAAGCCTATCTTTGTGGGTTTGAATAGGTATCATTATAAATACATCTTGCAATTCGTTTAATGGTTGATATCTCACTTCTGATGAGGATAGAATGGGTTGAAGAGGAGTTGTGTTCTAAAAATTCTTCCAAATCATTAATATGAAATCTGAGGATTACAGTTTTGTGATAAGAGTTTTTTTTTTGAAAGTTTTTTATTCGTTTATATATTGTTGATTTTTGTAATAAATAATCTAAATAGTTTGAATTATTTAGATGAATATGGTTTTTATTGATAAAAACATCCATGTTGGTTCTTGTTTCATTTGTGATATAATAAGTTTTTTCATTTAGTTTTTTTTTCCATTTCCTTGTAGGAATTCTCTGGTTAAGAAATCAGGGATAGAATTGTCTTTTCCTGCAATATGAATGATATCAAAATTAAAAATTGCCAAAAGAGCTTGCCATCTGGCAAATTTGTTTTGCAGCTAATTTTTAACATCTTTTTTGTAAACATCTTTTGCTGCTTTTACAATCAACTTTGACTGTAAATTTTCTGTTAAGTAAATCATCTTGAAATTTTGTGATACATAAAACTATAGAAAGAAATTATTTTTAATTGTTGAATAATTAGATTGTGTGTTTATTCCAAATACTTGAGTAATACCAAATTATCTGTTCTTTTTCCATCTATGATTTGGGTTAATATTCCTCCGTATCCAATATCAGAAGCATCTGTTGAGACTGTTTTAGGAGCTTTTGGATCACAAATTGTTAAACATGGTATCTTTTAACATGTATTTTAATTTGTTTAACAACATTAGTATGTTCTTTTGTCCATGGTTTTGGTTCCTTTTTTAATCTGTCAAAAGGGGTTTACAAATTTTGTCTTAATTTTGGAAAGAAATCTGTTATGTAATTTAATGACCCTAAAACCTTTGTAATTGATTTTTATCTTTTATTTCATCAGGAATTTTGTCAGCAAAATCTATTGACCTTTGAATTGGTATTATAGTGTTATTGGTTATTTCATGTCCTAGGAATCTACCTTTGTCTGATATAATTTTATTTTTTTCTTTTGATAAACTAACCATTTTCTTATCATTACTTTGTAAAATATGTTTAAATGCTTGTCATGTTGTTCTAGCCTTTTTACTAAAAACTAAAACATCATCATATAGACAATTATGAAAGTATATTGGTTGAAAATTTCATTCATTATTTTTTGAAATTCACTTGGTGCATTTTTTTAGGCCAAAGGGCATGACATTTCATTCGTATTGTCCAAATGGTACTGTAAAGGCTGTTTTGTATTTGTCTTCTTCATTATTTGTATTTGCCAAAATCCAGACTTCATATCGAATTTTAAAAAGATTGAAGCATCATGAAGTCTTTTTAATAATCTTGTTTGTTCGTATTGGATACCTAATCCATTTTAATGTTGTATTTAATGGTTTGTATTAATAACTAGTCTTTGGGGCACCTCGTTCTCTTTCTTCTGCGTTTTTGGATACATAAAATGCCGAGACAGACCATGGGGATTTTTCTTTTTCTTATTAATTTTTTTGTCAAGTAGATCCTTATTTTTTTTTACAATATTCTAATAATTCTTGATTCATTTGTATTGGCTAGCTTTTGTGGGAATGAAATTTTCATTAAAATCTTTTTTTATTGTAGTGTGACCACATGTTTCTTTCTTTCCCAAAAAGCTGTTGGTAAATCAGAACATAAGTCTTTTTCAAATTTATCAAGTTTTGTTGAGATTTATGTTTTTGTATTCTTGGAGTTGTGATTTCTCATTTATTTTGATATTTTAGTAATTCTTCCTTAAGAAATTTCATTTGGCTTTTGTAAATTATTTTTTTGGTAAATACCTGTTCTTTGTAGATTGTTAACTTCACTATCTGTTACTGGGTATAAGAAATCAAATATAATATTTTGTCCTAACATTCGTGTTTCTATTCCTTTTTAGAGACTAAAAAAGGATATAACATTTGTAAGAAGGGATTTCCTAGTATTACTTTTGAATTTAAATCTTTTACAAGCATTAAACTTGTTTTAAAAACTATTCACAAAAAGTTACTGTTCAATTTCACTATTTATTCCGAATTTTTTATGATTATATTTTGATTATTATAATTGTCATTATTTTCAATTTTTATGTTAGAATCGATCCACTTTGATCCAATGGTATCAGAGCCTAATATTCAACAAATTATTTAATTAACTCAATTTATTAGTTTGTCCCGAGTCGTGAGTCACCTAGGTCTAAGTCACGCAATAGGAGTGTAAGTCGTGCGTCCAGAAGGTAGGAAGTGTATCCGAGAAGCAAGACAAATAATAAACAATGAGTTTGGTTAGGTATTTTTACGATAGAAGGCTTCCTAAAAATCATGATCAAATGAACGATTATAATATACAAATTGAAAATGATGAGAGAAAATAATCAAAACATATTATCAAAAGAAATATATATGGAATACCCAATCTTTACCAAACTGGAAACCCCCTCTGATCTCAAACTCAAATATTTATAAAGACAAAGGAATATTTGACATTAAGTCAAAAATAGCAATTAAAACAAAAGAACAGTCATTTCCCTTATTTTCCAACAATCAAACCATGAATTTATTCTCAAAATCATCAATCAAAAATATATTTCTCAAGGATACAAATTTTTACACATAGGGTTAGTACAAGTTTTCAATCAAACCTTTAACAATTGAAGGATTAAACACAAGTATAACAAATAGCTCTAAGAGATGCTAGACATCTAATTACATAGACTCTTTATTAGGAGCCATAGGA
>JAOWBW010001790.1:194590-306659 GCA_026119855.1 Campanula takesimana
TAACTATAAATAATGTTTATATTATACCTGTTCCACCCTGTCATTATTATCGCATTCTCCTTGATCATTTTCAACGGATAAATGTACCCTCTGCAGTGAGATACTCCATGCAGATAGCCAAGGTCTGCGTGGAAATGTTCATCCTCCACCGGCTCTTCAATCGCTCTCCTTATGGACTCTTGTGTCGACATCGGGGGTCCTTGAGAGACATGAGCTTTTTCGGAGCGATGCCGACGCATGGAGGAATGTGCGACACCAGTGAGACCAGGTATAATATGAGGCGTGGAGATTATAACTCTCGTTGATCGAGAGAGATTAGAGTGGGATTAGAGGGTTGACCGGGCTGACCATGAAGAGGTTGTAGCCAAGATACCAGCGAAGGAGCGATGGATCCATTTTGACAGTTATAATCTTGTTTTGAGAGAGATTAATTAGTTTGAGAGAGATGGATGAATTAGTTTGAGGTCCACCGAGCCTTTAAAGGAAGTATTCTGAATAAAAGCGGCATTGCCAGTACCGGTTTGAAAGTTCTGATAAAAAAGGGATTGGTAGTGTTTTTGAAAGTTCTGATATAAAATGGTCTCGGTAGTGCCATTTTTGACAGCTCTGATAAATCCATTTTTGGGACTTATGTCTAGTCTTTTCGATGTACCTGTCTCAAAATTCAGAAATCTAGAAAGTGATGGACAGATTCATTTTTTTTCTTGAATTATACCACAAAAGATCCATTTTATTCATAGAACATACAAATACTAAATCAATCCAAATATGTAGTGACCATATCCCGGTCATATAGGAAATCCGTCAGGGACAAGATATGGGGTGTAATTGCTAGGAGGATTACGTGTCCTATCACCTCTCCTAGGGAAAATGCGAGAAAGTACACGACCCAAATGTGATGCGGAGTTTGACCTGAACCAGATTGATGGGACGTCTCTGGTACCTGAGTAGGGTCTATGTTAGTCATACGGCTACCAAAATGTGTGGACCTCCCATACGTACCCGAAGGTATAGATCAATGCTCCTTCTTTGACTTATAGATCGATGTGATGTCTCTGGTAGCTGGGTAGGGTCTATGTTAGTCGTACGCCTACCAAAATGTGGAACCTCCCCATACGTAATCGAAGGTAGATCAAGGCTTCTTCTTTGACTTTGTTGGTCCCAAAGGGCAACAAGGGTATGAAAAATAGCTAGAGGGGGGGGTGAATAGCTGTTTTAAAATTCTTTTCGTACCCTTGAAAAACTCAATTGCGAATGCGCACTTTATCAAGTAAGCGTTATGAAATGCGCCTAAGTGAGTGAGTGAAATGCACAGCGGAATTTAGTAATGAAAATAGGCGCAAAGTGATAAAGGGAGCGCAACACACACACTAAGTATTTTGGCTCAAAGTGAGTGAAATAAGGAACTAAGGCAAATGATGTAACAAACACAACACAATTCAGTTCAAACAAACTACAATGAGTAAACAAGCAAGTAGTGAGTGAAAATAATAACTTGAAAGAAGTAACAAGATAATAACACGAGCTATTTGGAGAGGTTCGATCAATGAAAGATCTACGTCCTCTACCAAGATGGTTAGTCTTGGATTTCTAATCGAGATCTTATATAATGAGGAGTGTTACAAATTACAATGTTGAGCTTATACACTAACTCAAGATCTATTACTATGAAAGAACAAATCCAAAACAATAACCGGTGTATCTCTAAAAGATGAATCTAAATGATTAATCTTAAAGAGGTGCGTGTGTGTTCTTAGTATCAAGGCTCTTTAGATCTTTGAGATGGAGAGCACAAGAAACTAAGTGTTAAGGCTTTGAAGATCTGGGCTAAGGATGAAGGTATGAAGATGTTCTTGAGAAATCTGGAAAAACGAAGGCAATCTTCAAATCTTCAACAAATGCTTTGAGAGAGAAATTCTTGAAATTCTTAGCAAAACTCAGCACTTCAAAATGTTGAAGTTATGGGGTATTTATAGTGAACTTCAAAAAACTAGCCGTTGGAAATCTTTGTGGATAAGATGAGCTGTCGCTCGTTGATTGGAGCATGCATATATTATAGCCATTTTGACACTCAACATAAATGTGACCGTTATGGACACGTGTCAATAGATTGGGCGTATATGCATCTTTTAACCACCGTTGGATCATTGGCGTAATTTGAATTCTCTTCAAGTCTTCGAGTCTTCATTAAATCACTGAGTGTAAAATCAACCATGATGAGGCGCGTTGAGCCATTAGAGCGCATGGTCCATTTGAGGCGCGTAACAACACGCGTGGATCTTTGAGGCGCGAGGCTATATGCGCGCGCGCTGAAAGGCGCATGGCGCATAGCATAAAGGGGCGCATAGGCGCGTGGCTCAAACTGAACTTGTGATTTATCTTGAATCTTGATCTTCTTGCCCTATTTCTAAGCCTATTCTATAACAATGGACAACTTAAAAAATGAAGTATAAATACTTCTTACATGTGGGTCTAAAGTCCATGAAATAAAACTTAGGTGATGGATCAATCAAATCTAATAAATCCTAATACATTAAAAACTAAGATGTGTGGGCATACCCAACAATCTCCCCCTATTTGATTGATGCCATTACCTACTATATCAACGACAAACATTATGCTTGATAAAAACATGTCCAAATGAATGAAATTGGTAAATCATGTCTAAAGTTAATGTACACACTAGTCCAAGATATAGATTCCTAATCTATTCCAATAAGAATAAAGAGTTACATATGGAAAGATAGGAACAACAGTTTAACACATTCAAGATGATATATGATTTTCAGTTTTAAATGTGTTTAAACCAAGTTTAAACTTAATGCATGAAAGTATGAAACAATTCAATATGATGCATATGAATTTAAACAATATTCATTGTTCTACAAACAAGGAGTTTGAGTGAACAAGGTTTGATAATAAGTGATGCATTGTTCTTATTAAAACTTGGGAAGTAGGAGTTACAAGTTACAAGTTTCGAATAGAACAAGGACAAAAGATGTGCTAAAACAAGTAAGCACTAAAAACACTATCTTCAAAAGGGATTTACTAAAAAAAAATTCTTACAATCAAAGAAAACTAATGATTAGGAGGCGCGTCATCTTCCTTCAAACCTTCTTCAATTTCAGAAACGGAGCGCTGGATTTGTTTAGAAAGTTGATAGGCGCGGTTCACTAAACCATGAGTGTCTGTGACGCCGTCTCTGAGGTAGCGCAAATGACCAACATTAATGTTTTGATATTCATCAATGGTGCGTTGAGTAATGGCTTGCTGATGAGCGACGTTTTCTGCAACGTTCTGAAAGTTAGCCTCAATAGCAGCCTGCGCTGAAACAATGTCAGAGGAAATCCTATCTGAGCGCCTGTCTGCGCTGGAGTGTGCGGCGTTGAAGTGAGTGACAACTAACTCTTTCAAAACATCAATCTTTGAAAGCAGGGAGTTAATGTCAACAGGCGCGCTGGGAGCAGAGCTTGAAGAGGGCGCAGGAGTTTCAGGAGCTGGAGGCGCAGGAGTTTCAGAAGCTTTGGGTTCTGCGCCAGGATCAGCACCATACACAGTTAAACTTAGGATTTCTAGCTCATCCTTAACTTCCTTGAGTTTATCAACCACACTCAGCAATTTTTGGCTATCTCCAGCCACCATTTCAAACAACTTCCTTATATCACCCGCTATGTTCAACTCTACCTCCCTTATAGCATTAATGAAATCTTGGCCATCAGTGAGTTTGATGCCACCATCTATGCGCTCATGAAGGGAGGCAAGAGTGCCTTTGAAGAGCTCATTCATTTGATCAATAGCGTCATTCCATTGTTGAGGAGTCAGGAAATGTTTGTCCTTGATGTTGGCATCTATGCGCTTTATCTCCCCCTTAATGGCAGCAATCTCATCAGCCTGCTGGGTAAGCATTGAAGTATGAAGCTCCAACTGTGAGTTCATTTGAGACTGGCCTTGCTGGAGTTGCTTTAGAAGAGAAATAACCACACTCATATCAGGAGTGGGAGGAGGAGGCGCAGGAGTAGAGGGGCGCGGAGTAGGAGCGCGGGGAGGAGATGGAATATATTCTGCGCTTGAAGAAATTTCTTCAGGATGAGGCGCAGGAGCCTTTGGGCGCACAGATGATGGTTTGCGCCTTAACTGATCTGGCTCCCCCTGAGCTTGATCCTCAATATCTTCACCAAATAAATCTGCAGAAATTTTATCTCTGACTTGTTGACGATCAAAAGATGGTGTTTGAGTAGGCGCATGAACGGTTGGAGGCGCATCATGGGCAGGCGCGCGTGCATCAGCGCTAGATCCTGCGCCTTTGCGCCTTTCAGATTTAGATAAATCAGCAGCCTGTTTCAATCTGAATTCTTCATCTCTTTTTAACTGCGCTTCCAGTCTACTGGCTTCTTTAGCGCGTTTCAGCTCCTTTTCTTCTTCAGTGCCCGTTCTGGGGCGCTTAGCAGGTCTGCTTGGTTCTTCAGCAATCCCTTTGCCTTTGCCTTTCACTGCGCCAGGAATATGTTCTGCGCGTGGCGCTACTGCAGCTTCTTCTTCACCATCTGCGCCAGCTGCTTCTTCATCTGACTCAGTGGCTTCATCTACCAACTGAGCGCCTTTCACCCTTGGCGCGCGCTTGGCCATGCGCTTTCTGCACCTCTTCATCACTAAACTGTCCTTACCAAAAACAGGGACATCAGTGGTCTGGTAGGCTGGGTTCTCAGCAAGAAAATTTGCAAGCGCAGGGTAGGAGAGGAAGATTTTAGTGAGAATACGGCAGTGAGTCTTGAACTTTGTCTTGCCGTCAGCTTTGTTTTTATTGTACTTGTCAATCTGGTCCTGAAGATTAGTAAATAAGATCTGAGGCCAGTTGAGGATGGTTTTTGCCATGATGGCAGCTGTGAATTCCCACTGCTCCATAGTAAATCTGTTGACATTTCCAGTTTTGAAGATAATGGAAGTGCCAACCAGATGCGCAATATGCGCCAATAAATCACCACCATCTCTAATTTCCACCGTTTTGATATTGTTTTGAAGCGTAGGAATACGAAGAAGGGAACGCGCCATAATGTTTTGAGCGGCGGCTGAATAGGAATTGACTTTGCCAGCTACACCCAAGGGGCCAGTTTTGTTGAAGTTGACAACGTTCTTTATAGTGCCGGCAGACATGGTTATCTCAACGTCTTGAACTACTGCGCGAATGCGATAGCGCACCATTCCTTCAATGTCTGTTGGAATTTCTACAAATTCTGCTGTAGAGAAAAATTCATCAACGAGGAGCGGAGAGTAGAAAGGTTGCTCCAGAGTGAACAAAGGGAGAAGACCAGCCAGTCTGATATAATCCATAATTTCAACACCCATAGGGTCAGCAGATAGCTCGTTCAAATCAAATGTTTCACCAGGTCTGAAGTTAGATAGATCCTGACAAATTAAACATTTAAAGGAATTGGTGTGAATTACGCGCATAGAAGCATAAATAAGCAAAGTGTATACCAGGCGCATGAAATTTGAGGCGCATAGAATAATTAGGCGCAAAGAGTCATAGGAACATAAGAGAGAACAATGAATCTAGGCGCATAATTATGGTAGGTGCATGAAATTTATGAGGCGCAGAGAAATACAAGGCGCATATTTAAGGTTCTATGAAATATACTAAGAAAAGTTTGAACATAAGAATTGACTAAGTATGAATTGGGGCGCATAATAAGTGTAGGCGCATAATGATATTAGGCGCATAAAGGATTGAGGCGCAAACGCATGTGAGCGCGAGAATCTCTTTGAGGCGCATAATGTCAATGTGCGCATAATCATACTAGGCGCATGAATTCATATATAGGCGCATTACTTATGTAGAAATGTAAACTGAGTATAAAAACACACAAACACATGCAAACATACATATGCAATTTTTCAGAATCAAAAAGTGAAAATTTTGAAAAACAAGTTTTGAAAATTTATGAGACCCAAGTCAAGCAGAAATAATGAAGAACACGAAGAACATGTCTTGAATGCTCGAAGAACACCAAGAACACCAAGAACACATAATTCGTGAAACTTCACCAAATCAAGCATACAATATATCAAAATGACCGCACGAAGACAAGGATAACAAATATGTAAATCAAAACAAGTAAAAATCAACAACGAATCCAAAAAAATGGATTCAAAGATCTTAAAAACCGAAAAGTCGAAAATGGTGATTTTTCAGATTCGCACCAAATAGCGAATTGATCGTTGAAAAAGTTAGTTATAAAGACTCGAAATTGCAAAACGAACATAACCTAACGAACGATTTTGAAAACGGATCACCGAAGCAAGATTAATCAAGAAAAATGGGCATTCGGGTTTTTTGAAAAAGACGAACACAGGAAAAAAATTCAGAAATTTAAAGAGTTTAAGAGTTAGAATTCATTACCATTTCGTCTTGGGTAGATTTTGTAGCTTTCTTCGGACCCATTAACGATATATATAAGAAAAAATAGAGAAACGAAAGAGAGAGAGAGAGAGAGAGAAACGGAGAGACTGGGAGAGAGAGAGAGTGTAGGGAGGTGCAGAGAGATGAGGGAGTTGGTGAGAAAGAGAGAGAGAGAAGGGAAGTGTATATATAGGTTGGGAAAAAAATTGCACTGATATGGAAATAATACTGTCAAAGATTTAAAAAGATGGAAAGTTGAAAGGATGTGTATTTATGAGGGATTTTGAAAAACGGCGGCTCATCATGACATGTGTAAGGCGCATTAATGAGGGATATATGGATTTGAAGGGCATTAAATGCAGAATGACATAAAGAGTCATGATGTGACATATTGGGTAAAAGAAAAAACTGCTCCACTATCCCTTTAGTTGTATGAGCAATTTTGACTAATTTTTGCACAAACCCCAAAAACATCTATTTTGGTGTAAGTTTGGGGTGCAAGAAATAAATCCCCAGAAAATAAAATTTTTGAAAAGCGTAAAACGAGGGAAAAATTTAATTGCACAAGTACCCTTGAACAATTAATGGAATGTCAAAAGACATAGATTCCTATAATAAATGAACAGAATGAACATACCTGGTACTTGTGTATTTAATACGTTCAATCATTGAAATTGAATTTTGAGAAATGATTGAGCCGCAATAGTTAATGCGCGCATGAAGGAGCGCATTACCTTAACAGGGCGCATACTCATCTAGGCGCGCAAAAAGACTTAAGAGGCATTGAATGCTAGGCGCGCGCTAGAATTTGGCGCGCAAAGAGTTGAGCGCGCAGAAGTATTAGGCGCGCATAGTTTCCTTGAAACTTTGAAAAATTGATTTAATCATTTGTACCTAATATACTCATAATTCAACATAAACATAAAATCATTAGTATTGACAAAACTATATTGAATTTAGTTGAGTTCAAGCATACCCATTTCGCCTCTCAAAAATATGAACCGTTTTGCGTCGAGTGCTTTCGTTAGAATGTCGGCGATTTGATAGTCGGTTCCCACGTGTTCCAAATGTATATTGCCTTTCTCCACGTGGTCTTTGAGGAAGTGATATTTGATGTCGATGTGCTTGGTCTTTGAGTGCATGACAGGATTTTCAGAAACTGCAATTGTTGATGTATTGTCGCAGTAGATGGGACAATTTTCTTCGATGATATCATAGTCCACCAATTGCTGCTTCATCCAGAGTATTTGGCAACAACAACTTCCCGCAGCGATATATTCGGCTTCGGTTGTTGAAACAGATACAGAAGCTTGTTTCTTACTTGCCCATGACACAAGTCTATATCCGAGGAAATGACAAGTGCCACTTGTGCTTTTCCTATCAATTGTGCACGCTGCATAATCCGCATCTGAGTAACCTACAAGTTTAAAGTTCGAATCTTTGGTGTACCAAAGTCCAAGGTTAACAGTGCCAGAGAGATATCTTATAATACGTTTCACAGCAATTAAGTGTGCTTCTCTAGGGTCGGATTGATAGCGAGCACAAACACAAACACTAAACATAATATCGGGCCTACTAGCAGTAAGATAAAGGAGTGAGCCAATCATACCTCGATAGAGCGTTTGATCAACACGTTTACCTTTTAGATCTTTGTCGAGTTTGTTGCCTGTGGCCATTGGAGTATCGTATGCTTTAGCGTTCTCAAGTCCAAACTTCTTGATTAAGTCTTTTGTGTATTTGGCTTGATTGATAAATATGCCTTCACTCATTTGCTTGATTTGAAGCCCGAGGAAGAATGTGAGTTCTCCCATCATGCTCATTTCAAACTTGCTCTTCATTAGTTTCTCAAAACGCTTGCACAACAATTCATTAGTTGAACCAAATATAATATCATCAACATAAATTTGAACAAGTAATTTATGACCATTATGTTTGGCAATGAAAAGAGTTGTATCGATTTTACCGCGAGTGAAGCCTTTTTCGATGAGAAACTTGGATAGTGTATCATACCATGCTCTTGGTGCTTGTTTGAGTCCATACAAAGCTTTCTGGAGTTTGTACACATGATTTGGAAATTGTGAATCTTCAAACCCAGGTGGTTGAGCCACATAGACTTGTTCTTGGAGTTCACCATTTAGAAACGCGCTCTTCACATCCATTTGATATAACTTGAAGTTCTTGTGAGCGGCGTAAGCTAGAAATAATCTGATAGCTTCAAGTCTTGCTACGGGCGCAAAAGTTTCATCGTAATCAATTCCTTCTTCTTGCCTATAGCCTTGTGCAACCAATCTTGCTTTGTTTCTCGTGATGGTTCCATTCTCGTCCATCTTGTTCCTGAACACCCATTTTGTACCAATCACTCCATGATCATTTGGTCTTTGAACTAGAGTCCAAACCTTACATCGTTCAAATTGATTGAGTTCTTCTTGCATTGCAACAACCCAATTAGGATCTTGGAGCGCTTCATCAGCCTTCTTCGGTTCAATTTGAGAGATAAAAGCAGTGTAAGCATCAAAGTTTGTAGCTCTCCTTGTACGAACACCAACTTGTAGATCACCGATGATATTAGCAATTGGGTGACCTCTAACTTCACGAATTTCAGGAGGTAAGTTAGGTTGAGTTGTAGTAATTTGAAGGTTTTCAATTGGTACATCTTCACCAGATTCAAAGTCATTGAAATTTGGGGGTTGAACTGGCTCAGAATTGAAATTTGGGTTAACACCAGATGCAGCAGTAGAAATAGGCGCGTAAGAGGAATCATGAGGCGCATCATTTGAGTGAGGCGCAATAGAGGATTCAACAGGCGCATAATGCATTGAATTAGGCGCATTTGATGTAGATGGATTTCCTTGTGTTGATAGATTCTGATCTTGAGTGGGCGCAACATAAATAGGAGCACCTGTATCATTTAGCTCAATAGAATCATCAGCAACATTTGGAGCCAAATGTGGCTCAAGGAGAGAATGTTCATCAAATGTAACATGTACAGATTCAACTATCACTAATGTGGTTCTATTAAAAACACGAAAAGCTTTAGAGTGTTTGGCATACCCAACAAAAATACCTTCGTCGGCTTTGGCATCGAATTTACCTCTATGTTCGTTTCCGTTGTAGAGGATATAACATTTGCAACCAAATATCTTGAAGAATGCAATGTTGGGAGTTCTACCACGCCAAAGTTCATACGGAGTCTTGTTGTGAAGTTTGTTGATGAGGGAACGATTTTGAGTAAAACATGCGGTGTTGATAGCTTCTTCCCAAAAGTACTTAGGCAATTTAGCTTCAGCTATCATCGTCTTTCCCGCTTCAATCAATGTTCTATTCTTTCGTTCAACAACGCCATTTTGTTGAGGGACTCCGGCGGTTGAAAAGTTGTGATCTATCCCATGATCTTCACAATATCGAGCAACACCGTTGTTCTTGAATTCTGTTCCATTGTCGGATCGAACACTAACGATGTCATCTTCTTTTTGGGTTTGGAGCAGTCGAAATAAGGTAGTGAGAATATCATAACAATCATCTTTTGTAATCATCATCTCTACCCATGTATATCTTGAATAATCATCCACCACAACTAGAGTATACTTGTTTCTTCTAATACTTGCGGTGGAAACTGGTCCAAATAGATCAATGTGAAGCAGTTGCAAACATCTAGTAGTTGAAGGATTAGACTTGCTTGAGAATGACTGCTTCGGTTGTTTGCCAAGTTGACATGCGGCGCACTTTTTGTCATGATGATCAGCAACCTTGGGAAGTCCTTTGACAAGATTATTCCTGCTGAGTTTAGATAGATACTTGAAGTTCAAGTGACTTAAGCGCTTGTGCCACAGCCAACTATTTTCGTTCACACTTTTTGCTACAAAACAAAGATTAGTACTAGAGTTCAAACTATGGAAATCAATAATATAAATATTTGTCTTACGATATCCCGTGAGTAAGATAGCTCCAGTTTTGCCATTCTTGATAAGACATTGCGTTGAAGTGAAATGGCATTCTAATCCTTTGTCGCAGAATTGAGATATGGATAATAAGTTGTGCTTGAGCCCTTCGACGAGTGAGACTCTTTCAATGCACACTTTGTCTTTCTTGAGCTTTCCATATGCTACAACTTGACCTTTGTTATTATCGCCAAATGTTACGGAGGGACCTCTTTCTTCATGGACATCTTCTAATAAGGATTCATCTCCAGTCATGTGTCTTGAACACCCACTATCGAGAATCCATTCATAATTTCTAGCTTTTGAAGATCCAGCCATGAAACAAAGAACCTGAAATATAGACATTTAAGCAGGTCCCCTTTATTCCTTTTGGGTCCTAGGGTTAGCAACTTTTGACAACCCACTCTTGCTTGACCTTAGGATTTTTACGTCCTTTGGCATTGGGAGTGAATCGCAAAAGGCATTCCACGGCCTTGTGTCCTGAACAATCACAAATGGAACAATGATGAAAGCCACCAATCACGTGAGTTTTCACAAACTCTTTACTTTTCTTGAGGATGGCATTCTTCTTTGGGTCAGATGAACTAGACTTAACAAAATCTTTCTTTTGAAATTTTGGAGCGCTTTTTCTCGGAGGGCGCATAGGGCTAGGAGGCGCACGGCGATGAGGCGCGTGGCTCTTAGGCGCATAATGAGCACTCGGAGAAGGAGCGCGCCTATTTTCAAGAATGATTTTGCTAGGAGATGGTTCATCTGTAGCTATATCTTTCCCATTAGCTTTCCCAAATTGCTTCGTTGGGTAGACATAGTGGAATGTTTGTCTCTTGACTTTTTCCTGTCCTTTACCCATTGAATTAGAATGTTTTTCCTTGGGAATTTCAAAAGTTTGTTGGTTGGTAAATTCACTATCTCTTTCAGCACAGACATCACATTTAAAGTTGTCACTAGTTGATGAGAATCCCAAGCCACTTTTATCACCACTGACTTTTTGGGACTCAAATATATTCTCCATAGTGACACGAGAATTGGACCACTCATTTGTAATCTTTTTAAGATCAGTGATTTGAGCAACCAATTCATCGTTTTGAACTTTAAGAAGTGAGTTCTGTTCTGTTAGAAAAGTGTTTTTAACAGTAAGAGGAGTCATGCTCTTTATCTGCTCCTTAAGGAGGGTGAGTTCAGATTTAAGTAGAGATTTCTCGGTCTTAAGCTGAGAAATTTCATCACATGATAGTGCTAAAGCTTCCTTCATACTATCAAATCTAGTGATTACCTTTTCAGCCTTCTTGAACAATTTTTCTTGTTCAGCAATCACTTCATCATTGATTTTGGAGATTTGAGCAGTTGGTTCAACCTGTGGTCTAATGTATGCTCCTTTTCTCAATTTGTTCCTTGCTCCAAGATCACATCGTGAGAATAACAATCCACCATCGTTTTGAGCCGGAGTGAGAAATCCTTGTTCAACGAGCTCGCTGATGGTTGGTCCTTTCTTCTTTTTCACTTCTTGAAAACCTGCAGATTTCTTGATAGGTTTATTCAAGGCATTCATATCGGGAACATCCTTGGAGAAGTCATCATCAGAATCATAAGCATCAACTTCATCATCATTTGCCATCAAACAGACGAGTCCATCATCGGAATCTTCATCGCTCTCATCGGAGTCTGTTTCAATCCAAGTGTTGTGCTCATTTGCTGGTGCTTCTTCTTCAGCAACCATTCCCTTGTGACAAGTGAACTTGGGAGTGAATTTGGGAGTATGGCTGCTCTTCTTCTGCATATATTCAAATTTGGGGATCGGGCAGCTTGATGCAAAATGTCCGGGTTTCCTGCAATTAAAACAAACAAGATCTTCTTTTCTTTTTGAATCACTGCTCCTTGAAAACTTTTGAGGAGCTTTGCTGGTAGATCCTTGAAATTTGTTGGTTGAGCCGGGTCTTGAGAATTTTCTGAACTTTTGAAATTTCTTCACAAATAAAGCGAAGTCTTCATCATCCATGTCTAATAGCTCAGAAGTAGAAATTTTGGAATCAGAGCTTTTCTCATCTTGTACAGGCGCAGGAGTAGGCGCAGGTGTAGGCGCAGCTTCTCTGTGCGCCATCATAGCCATAGATTTTGACTTTCCTTCAGTTTCGCTGATTCGTTGGAGTTTGAGTTCGTAAACTTTGAGATTTGCATATAGGTTCCTTAAAGTCCAAACATCTAAAGTTCCAGCGTCTTCAAGAGCGCTAGATTTATGTAGGTATCTTGATCCAAAAGCTTGTAGAAAATTTACATTCAAATCTTTGTTGGTAAACTTCATGCCAAGTGAAATACATAGATTGATAATTTCACAGTAGCGTTCATAAGTTTGCCTCAAGTTTTCACCGGGGAGTTGAGAGAAATTGTTGAATCTCTTTTGTACTTCGTATTTCTTGTTCTCCTTGCAAACAGTGTCTCCTTCAATGTGCTCTTCAATAGCATCCCATAGCTCATTTGCAGTAGCACAATGCATGACTTGTTGTTTCATAGCCGTGCTTAGAGTGCTTAGAAGAATGTTTCTTGCTTTTCCATCATTTGCAACTCTTCTAATTTCTTCCTCGGTCCATTCTTCCCTTGGTTTTAGGACAGTAGGTTGAGCAGCGTTGGTGCGTGGATTTGGATTCGCCTTCATCGGAATATAAGGTCCATAAACGACGGTGTCATGGAGCCTTTCATCGATTGAGTTGAGATGAGTCAATATGCTGAATTTCCACACGTCAAAATGATCTTCATCAAAGACCGGAACGTGAGTGTAGTTTGCAGTTGCCATAGGTTTTGAGTTTGCCATTTAGAATCGGCACCCAAGCTGTTAAGCTTGAAAAACGAAAAATGTTTTATAAAGGTGTTAGCTCTGATACCACTTGTTGGTCCCAAAGGGCAACAAGGGTATGAAAAATAGCTAGAGGGGGGGGGGGGTGAATAGCTGTTTTAAAATTCTTTTCGTACCCTTGAAAAACTCAATTGCGAATGCGCACTTTATCAAGTAAGCGTTATGAAATGCGCCTAAGTGAGTGAGTGAAATGCACAGCGGAATTTAGTAATGAAAATAGGCGCAAAGTGATAAAGGGAGCGCAACACACACACTAAGTATTTTGGCTCAAAGTGAGTGAAATAAGGAACTAAGGCAAATGATGTAACAAACACAACACAATTCAGTTCAAACAAACTACAATGAGTAAACAAGCAAGTAGTGAGTGAAAATAATAACTTGAAAGAAGTAACAAGATAATAACACGAGCTATTTGGAGAGGTTCGATCAATGAAAGATCTACGTCCTCTACCAAGATAGTTAGTCTTGGATTTCTAATCGAGATCTTATATAATGAGGAGTGTTACAAATTACAATGTTGAGCTTATACACTAACTCAAGATCTATTACTATGAAAGAACAAATCCAAAACAATAACCGGTGTATCTCTAAAAGATGAATCTAAATGATTAATCTTAAAGAGGTGCGTGTGTGTTCTTAGTATCAAGGCTCTTTAGATCTTTGAGATGGAGAGCACAAGAAACTAAAGTGTTAAGGCTTTGAAGATCTGGGCTAAGGATGAAGGTATGAAGATGTTCTTGAGAAATCTGGAAAAACGAAGGCAATCTTCAAATCTTCAACAAATGCTTTGAGAGAGAAATTCTTGAAATTCTTAGCAAAACTCAGCCACTTCAAAATGTTGAAGTTATGGGGTATTTATAGTGAACTTCAAAAAAACTAGCCGTTGGAAATCTTTGTGGATAAGATGAGCTGTCGCTCGTTGATTGGAGCATGCATATATTATAGCCATTTTGACACTCAACATAAATGTGACCGTTATGGACACGTGTCAATAGATTGGGCGTATATGCATCTTTTAACCACCGTTGGATCATTGGCGTAATTTGAATTCTCTTCAAGTCTTCGAGTCTTCATTAAATCACTGAGTGTAAAATCAACCATGATGAGGCGCGTTGAGCCATTAGAGCGCATGGTCCATTTGAGGCGCGTAACAACACGCGTGGATCTTTGAGGCGCGAGGCTATATGCGCGCGCGCTGAAAGGCGCATGGCGCATAGCATAAAGGGGCGCATAGGCGCGTGGCTCAAACTGAACTTGTGATTTATCTTGAATCTTGATCTTCTTGCCCTATTTCTAAGCCTATTCTATAACAATGGACAACTTAAAAAATGAAGTATAAATACTTCTTACATGTGGGTCTAAAGTCCATGAAATAAAACTTAGGTGATGGATCAATCAAATCTAATAAATCCTAATACATTAAAAACTAAGATGTGTGGGCATACCCAACAGACTTCCACTCCCACTCTCCGAACCATATGATGTAAAACCAAAATTTGGAGGTGGAGTTGGAGTATAATCCATCTGTGTATGTGTATGAGAGAATCCATAGTTTCCTCTCTGGGAGAAAGAATCATGTCTTGTAAAGGTGTTAGGATCCTCGTTATCTCCCCCCTCGTCATTCTCTTCCTCGCCATTGCCCCCCTCGTTCGCTGCCTCCTCAACATGTAGCTCTTGATCCTCCTACACGTGTTGAGCATGTCTACGAACTCGGGTTCGTCTCGGTCTCGGTGGAACCCCTTGAGCACGATCTACTGGTGGTGGTGGAGGTTGGAGGGCATCCAGTCGTTTCTGCTGTCTAATAGATGATAAAGATTGTCTGATGAGACCGCGTGTAAGATATAGGTGTTGTGAGCGTAGGTCGTATCCCTCTGCCTCAGATACGGCATTCTCGTTGGATATGTACGCGCGCTGAAAGTTTTGAATCTGCTGAAATCAATTAAAAATGAATATAATTATGACGATAAAATGATAAAAAATAAAAATGAACTAAAGTAATATATGTACTATTTAGCTTACCAAACCCTCATAACGACTAGCATGCGCCATGTACCCCTCATCCTCTACAGCATTTGGATTCTGGATCAATAACCGGGTAATTCTATAGTACCATAACATATAGGCATGTGTGTAATCTACATCATCGGTACCATATTGCCCAGCCATCACAAAATTAGCTCGTCCATTCCACATTCCAATGGGCACTATGTGGAACTCAACCCAATTAACTTCTGACCGACCTCGTCGGTCAATTCCATGCAGGTACTCACTCGTGTCATGTGGGTCAGGGATATTCTGTAACATCCCGAATTGACTCATAACTCGATCAGGAAGGTGCCACACAACCCTATCAAAGCAAATGAGGGGCACATTCGCTCTCCATATAGCCTGTCCCTGGAAGCAATATGCAGGACCCTGGACACTTGCGTACGGCTACCACTCAACCTGATCATCAGTCAAATATGACAGCTGATCTCGGTATCCACGCAAGTTGTGGACGGTAAGATGCGTAAATGACAAGGGACCATGCCACCTACATATGGAGCAATTTGACATACAAAGTAGTGAGTAATAATCAAAATTAAGTACATAACATATTATGTGCAGTTAAAATGAATTAATTTTAGAATACCTGCAACCATATGGCAATAATGCATCCTCAAGATGGCATCTCCACGTGTCCTTGTTGATCGTACACACAACAACCTTTCCCAAGCCCAAAGCTAAAAAAAAAACATAAAGAAAAAATTTAGTGTCACGTACAAAACATATTTTCTCCACTAGTATAATATAAACAAATATAATTGACATACCTGTACAATTGTTAAGAACCCAGAACAACTTTTCGATTCAGGCTTTGTCGCTACACATAACTCCCGATATAAAAAGGCTAACACTGCACTACCCCAACTGTAATTCCCGATCGTGTTAACGTCCATAAACAGTGGGAGGTACATCAATTTCACCAAGATATTGCTCGTATCCGGCATCAAATGTGCCCCTAAGCTTATCAAAATATAAGCCCGAGTATACTGGTTAACCAAATTGATGCAGTATGAGTATAAAGTTGATCAAGCAATGAATTATGGAAGCAGAATGTGTTCAGCAACAATGAAGATTAATATTGTAATATATTTAAACTTTTATTTTTATTATTAGTATCCTTTTATTAGTATTTTCGGAATTAATATTCCTGGTAGAATTATAGGTGGTTTTAGAATAGATTTTGAGTCAATTTACTAGTTTTTGAGTCCTAATATGTTACCTTATAGGTTAGGCTTTATTTTAGGAGGTTATTTCTTAATTCCCAAGTTTTATAGGCACTATAAAATAGGTCTAAATGTGTAATCCGAAAATTAGACTTTGATTATTGAATATTGAAAAGAGTAAATTTGCCGAAGAGCAATTTATCCAGGGTTCGTAACCCACTGTATCTTGTTTTCCGTTCGGTCATAATCTCAAGGTTTCATTCGACATCATTTGGTATCAGATTCCTGGCGGGTATCGATATTGATGGCCGAACGAGGGCGTGGTATTCGTGGCGGAAGAGGTGGTCGTGGAAGGGACCGTGGAGCGGATCCCCATGAGGACGATCATCATCGCAAATGTGACCTACGTGATATTGAGATAGACGAGATGCGAAGGCAGATTCAACAACTCCAGAATTTCCAAGCACGCGTGGACGGGGCTATTGAGCATCCATCGGGTATGGGTTCGGATTCAGAGGTATCATCTGAGGACATGGAGTTTCAAGAAGGGGTCACTCCCTTCATCCAGGATCAAGAAATTGGGTTCAGGAACAAGGCAAATCCTTCCGAGGATATCGATACAGAGATCGAGAGTCCGAGGGTGGAAGGTAAGGCACTTCTTGATGAATTTTGCGACCCATTATCTATTGATACTGTTGAAAGGGTTTTTGATGATTTATCATCACCTTTCTTTTTTTCTGCAAATTTTGATAACTTTGTTGATTTGTCAAAACCTCCGGTTTTGACACATGTGACTGCGAATTTTGTCAAGCGGAGACATCATACTCGGTTGATCCAAAAACACCTTGTTTAAAATTCCCTTACGATGAATTGCTGTGGAATTTTGGATTCATTAAGTGTTTTTCTACGTATGAAGATCCATTTGATTTATTGTTCTCGGGTCAGATTTGTTATGAACCTATCAAGAAATTGTTCCTTGGGGATTATGTTACATATTCTTGGACTGCTTGGATGGGTGTGCTGAAAAGTAACGTTAAATACACAGTTCGTCAACGGTTGAAGACTGAATTTCAAGAGTTAATTTCAGTAGCAACAACCAAAATTCGAGGTCGAATTTTTTCTAAGAAGGAGAGAATGATGCAGTATGAGTATAAAGTTGATCAAGCAATGAATTATGGAAGCAGAATGTGTTCAGAAACAATGAAGATTAATATTGTAATATATTTAAACTTTTATTTTTATTATTAGTATCATTTTTATTAGTATTTTCGGAATTAATATTTCTAGTAGAATTATAGGTGGTTTTAGAATAGATTTTGAGTCAATTTACTAGTTTTTGAGTCCTAATATGTTACCTTATAGGTTAGGCTTTATTTTAGGAGGTTATTTCTTAATTCCCAAGTTTTATAGGCACTATAAAATAGGTCTAAATGTGTAATCCGAAAATTAGACTTTGATTATTGAATATTGAAAAGAGTAAATTTGCCGAAGAGCAATTTATCCAGGGTTCGTAACCCACTGTATCTTGTTTTCCGTTCGGTCATAATCTCAAGGTTTCATTCGACATCACAAATTGGGTGGGGCATTTGCGGGAAGCTCCTCCCACTCAGTCAATTGGTCTATAATCCACTTAACAGACAATCTACCACCTTTCAAGTCTGATTCAAGTGGTTGAATCCCAAGTACCTCGTGGCATAATTGACACCATTCCGATTTCTGCCTATTGGTTTGGGAAATAATCACAGGTAGCCCGTCTATAGGAAGGCCACATAACATGCCAACATCCTTAAGGGTGATGGTCATCTCCCCAACTGGCAAATGAAATGTGTGCGTCTCTGGACGCCATCGCTCAACCAAAGCCTCTAGCAAATGCCAGTTATATTTGAAATGACCTAGTTTATATACACCGTAAAATCCAACCTCTAAAAGTTTCTCCTGTATCCTAACATCCAATTTTTTGGGGAGATCCGGACCGCTCCAAAATCTAATACTCTCAACATCTTGTTGAGCCCAAATATAATTTGATCGGTGTTTATCTTGCCATTTTAATACAGAGGTATCCAACGGCCCGGGATCAACAAATGGTTGGTTTTCATGATATTGGTCCATCTGAAAACACAAAACAAAACAATTAAACTAAAATTCAGTAAAAAAAAAAATAGGCTGGTCCGTTAAATACTTAACTGAAAAAGGGCAATTTTCTGACGGTTTAGTTAAGTTTTTGACAGAAAGTGGCATTTTTTGAAAAAAAGACACAACTGTTAATTATTAAACTATAATTCAGTAAAAAAGAGGGGCTGTCCGTTAAATATTTAACAGAAAGACGCAAAATCCGTTAAACTTCTGACAGTTCAGTTAAGTTTCTGACAGAAAGTGGGCATTTTTGTTAAATTTCTGACGAAATTCATATAATGTCAAGTTTCAGTGAAAAAAGGGCTGGTCCGTTAAATATTTAACTGAAAAAGGGCAATTTTCTGACGGTTTAGTTATGTTTTTGACAGAAAGTGGCAATTTTTGACAAAAAGACACTATTGTTAAATATTAAACTATAATTCAGTGAAAAAGAGGGGCTGTCCGTTAAATATTTAACAGAAAGACGCAAAATCCGTTAAGTTTCTGACAGTTCCGTTAAGTTTACGACAGAAAGTGGGCATTTTGGTTAACTTTCTGATGAAATTCGTATGTTAATGTCAATTTTCATCAAATTTTAACAAATAACCTATTGCTAAATTAATACAACATCACAAAAAATTAAAATGTATTATCAAATTAAAAGAAACTCAACAAATTAGCATATTCTAATTTCATCAAATTGTAACAAACACATAAATATACATAAACTCATATTCTAATTTCATCAAATTGTAACAAACACAAATTAACATATTCTAATTTCCTCAAATTTCTGAATAATACTAACCTTTTGATTTCAAAAACGTAATTGCGAGTAACGTTTTTAGAATATTTTCCCCGATTCCCTCTTCTCAACAAGATCTTTGATTTTTTGGCAGAAATTGACAACTGATAGATAGAGATACAGAGAAAGAGATAGAGATGCAGAGATAGAGATAGAGATAGAGATAGAGGATGAGAGTAGGCTGGAAGAAGGGTTTAAATGGGAGGGGGAGTGTCGGTGAGTGGGGTGGGTGGTTGTTGTGGTCAAAAAGCAATAAAAGAAACGCTTTTGCCAGAAGTCGTAATTGGGAATGCCGTTTTCTGCCTTTTGTCAGCCGTGTCCCCCTTCCATCTTAATCCCTCCTCTTCTTAATTATCCATTCACCCATTAACCCTAACCCTAATTACCCCTAAATTGGTCTGACCTAAAGTCGGCATTGGGAATGCCGACTTCAAGCCAAAAACGGCACTACCAATGCCGACTTCAAAAAAAAGTTGTCATTTTGATACATAAAATTTCCATAGTGTCATTTGGGTAGATATTGATTCCAAACGGAATTATTTGAAAAAAAAAAAAAACTTTTTTTATGTGTGTTTGTGTATAACAAATTCTTAGTGCATCACCATTTATCTCTTTTTTTTTTGGCTGAGTATTGGTGACTTGCTATTTAGATTTATGTTATTCTTTTTTTTTTCTGGCTTTTCTAGGTTGATATGCATGCATTGAGGCAGATGGGGAACACTTATCTCAAAGACTTTGGCATACCTATGGTACATCTGTCTACAAGCTAATGTGAAGCCTGAGATTGTGTAAACAATGGTGTTTATAAGCTTGGGTACAGAGGGAGTATTTGATTAGTAACTATCTACGCAATAGACCTATCTGTTAGTCTCCATTTTCTATGTTAGTTTGAATGAACTTTTGTAATAATTTATGTTATACACTATATCTGTTAAGTAATGCATTATTTTACTCCTTAACTTTGTAAAATTCCAAATATGCATCTATAAAGAAAGAAATTTTGTCAACAGAAAAAAAAAAAAAAAAAAAAAAAAAAAAAAAAAAAAAATAACAAAGATGATCAGATCTTCATACGTTAAAATCTAAATAATTAAATATCTCAAATTGTGACCGAAGTAACAAACATTGTGTAAAAGATAATTTTTAAAATTTGTAATATTATTGTCAAATTACAAAACATATATATATATATATATATATATGGTCGTGCTCATGTGAGTACCTAAATATCGTGAGAACCATGAGAACTTGGATACATTAAGTAAAAAACTAATGTATCCAATGGTTCACTTGGATACATCATTGGATACATTAGGTAAAAACTAATGTATCCAATGTGCACTTGGATACATCATTGGATACATTAAGTTCTCACAGTTCTCACGATATTTATGTTCACATTTGAGCACATATATATATATATATATATATATATATATATATATTATTTTAATTGTTATTCTCTTATATAACGTTTTTCATTTTTAAAAAATTGAATTATTAAGTGTTTTGTCCGTGCGTTTAACGCACGGGTGTTACACTAGTTATTGTATAATAGTCTCTTCTAAAAGCAATTGTGATTAATTTACTGAAAATACAATGAATGTAATGGATAAGCAATTAGCGTAATGGCAATAGTAATTTTGCCAACATATTATTTGCGTGTATCAAATCATGCCGTGACCAGTTTGGTATCAAAAACGAACAAAGCTCTACTTGTGTTAATGCTTTCCACTCCCTTTGCACTCAACACCTATAAAAATCATAAAGCAAATCCAATAATTTTTCCAAAGTGAAAAAAAGGTGCACGATTATTAAACATTTTTAGTAATATTTGTATATATAGTGCCTCCAAAGAGATGAAAAGATAAGAGTATGTCACGTACGTTAATGGTTCTTTCTCTTTTTCCTTTGTTAGTTACTTCCTCCCTCCATAAATGTGCTTTTATTTTTGTACCGTCTCAAAATCAAAATGTTGCATTTTTAGATAAAGAAGCAATCTTAATATTTGTATCATAATACAGTGGCGAAGTCATAAATTAAATGAAATGGAGTAAAAAATTATGATATAGTGTCATTTTTTTCCTAAATTTAAGGGGGTCAAAATTGGAAAAATTGATATTTCTAATGATAAAAATGATATTTTTTCTAATCTATAAAGGAGTAATATTCACACAACTCTAAAATCAAGGGAGTCAGATGACCCTAGGTGCCAAGAGTGGCTTCGCCACTGTCATAATACTAATACTAGTATATAAACAAGTAAAGTAATTTTTCAAAAAATGTTGAGAAGTCATCTGCAACAATTAATATGAGACCGGAGTAACAAATTACTTTTGCCGTTTTTACTGATATATAAGAATGCACATGATCCTTATAACACATTAATTAATTAAGTGTGTGAAAGAGAGAGAGAGAGAGAGAGATGGAAGAAAAAAACACATATTGTAGGAGTTTACATGCAATTTTTAGCAGGGCAAAACCCTATTTACTTATGGTAGCTCTGCAGACTGGAGCTGCAGGTATGTACATAGTAAGCACAATCACACTTAAACAAGGCATGAGCCGTTTTGTACTTATCGTTTACCGTAATGCCGTGGCTGCCATTTTCCTTGGACCTTTTGCTCTTGTTCTTGAAAGGTTGGTTAATTTCCCTCCTAAATTCGTGCGCAATCGATCATGTTTATTTAGAGTTGTCCATAAATGAAACTAACGCGGTTTTGTTGTTTGTATTTTTTTTCCAGGAAAATACGACCTAAAATGACCCTCCCCGTCTTCTTAAAGATTATGGCCTTGGCTTTTCTAGAGTAATGCTCTATTCATTGATCATGATCAAACTCTTACTAGATTGTTAATTAAGGACTCGTGAAAGTAGACTTGGTAATATAATCCAGCTTCAAAGATGGCAATTATATCTTTTTAGCCAGGGGCTGAGCTACTATATGTATTATGAGCGCAGATTTGATTGTAAAAACTAAAATTTTAGTTAGTGCAATTTTAGTGACAGTACTGATGTTGCCTCCTCCCCCTTTCCCCCAAAAAGGCTAAAAATAAATAAATACGGAGTACTGTTAGTTACTTTAATCCGTTTTGAGATGATAAATTTTCAAGTGTGATACATTTTCATAATACTGAATTTTGATAGTATTATCTAATATTATATGCATAAATCTAATTATGATGGACGACGATCTTACAATTTTGTTAATAGGCCACTTCTTGATCAGAACCTAGGCTACTTGGGGATGAGTATGACTTCGGCGTCATTTACTTCAGCCATCATGAACGCGGTTCCTGCTGTCACCTTTGTCATTGCAGTCATCCTCAGGTTGTTTACAAACCTCACAAATTGCATTTATTTAACACGCATAATTAATTCTCGAAAATTAACAATCTCATGTTGTCCTAATATATATCATCATTAACTCATCTTGTGATTAGAATTGAATACGTGAAGATTAAAGAAAAGCGGAGTCAAGCTAAGGTACTAGGAACGATTGTAACATTTGGCGGAGCGTTGATCATGACTATGTACAAAGGACCCATTGTAGATCTTATATGGTCTCCCAAGACAAGCAAGTTTCTTGATTCATCAACCTCTTCAGATCAGCACTGGCTCATGGGGACACTGTTGATCCTTGTTGGTTGTTTCGCCTGGTCTTGTTTCTTCATCTTGCAGGTACGATACTTGTTTATAAAATTTGGAGTATGTACAGTCGGACTGTCGGACTGTATTAAAGCAGTTTGACTGCACGAGCCCGGATCAATTAGTATAAAGTCTTGTGTTGTTGTGATTTGTTGTAAACTGATGTTTATTATGTTACGAATTGAATAAAATATGCAGTCTATAACAGTGAAGTCTTACCCTGCTGAGCTTTCGTTGGCGTTTTGGATATGCTTGATGGGGGCGGTGCAGAGTGCAATACTGACACTAGTGGTAGAGCGTCGCCCCGGTGTTTGGGCTGTTGGCTTGGACTCTAGGCTCATTGCTCCTCTTTATACTGTGAGTTTCATTTTACTCTCTTACGGAGTGATTAATTTTAAGCCAGATTATCATTATTTATCTTATGAATTATTTGTTATATATAGGGAGTGATTAGCTCTGGAATTACGTACTACGTTCAAGGCTTGGTGATGAAGACAAGAGGACCGGTGTTTGTTACAGCCTTCAACCCTCTTTGCATGATCATTGTAGCAATTCTTGGTTCTGTCATATTAGCAGAGAAACTCCACTTGGGAAGGTATATAAATCCTACCAATTTTCAGATTATTAATGTAAATACTCCCTCCATCCCAAAATGGATTTATTTGAAGCTTAAGTTTTTTTTTTCTTTTTTCTCGTGTTAAGTGTGATTGGAGCCATTGTTATTGCGGTTGGACTTTATGCTGTTGTTTGGGGAAAAGGAAAGGATAATCAACTTCTTACTTCTTCGACATCAACTCGCGATGAAAAGGGTAAAACGAGTGAACTGCCCATCACAAAAGTCGAGACGCAAAATTGCAGCCAATGCCAGAGATAATTAAGCAGTGAAATTGAGAACGGATAAATAGATCTTCATTTAACATAATTCTTCTCCTCCCTCGCGTTGCACTAGTATCTTTGTTATATGCATAAGAATGTACTAGTACGCTTTTAACTTTTGTTTTATGGTCTCAAGTTTGATGGTTTGACAAGAAAACGAAATAATTTGTAAATTGTACTGCAGTTTTTTGGCCAAAAAAAATTAAAAAAAAAAAATGTGTGCTGAATCTGCAGTTTTAAAGTAGTAGCTTTCTATAACACCTTTTAAAGCTAGTAAATATAGTCTTCCACTATAAAGAGTTGCACTCTGAGAACTAGCATACGAAAATGCATCTATAAAAATGTTGATGACGATTGATTATTACTCCCTCTGTCCCTAAATGAGTGTCTATTTTCAAGAAATCTTTGTCCCTAAATGAGTGTCTTTTTTTAACATAACTTTCTCCCTAAATGTTTTTTTCCGAATTTTTTTTCACCGGTTTCTTTATACGTGCAAAACTAAAGGTTTGGAAAGGAGATTACAAGATTATATATAAATCGTTGTTACCAAATTGTTCAAAAAGTTGAGATTTTCAGTGTCCCTTAAAATGGAATTTGGACACTCATTTAGGGACAGAGAGAGTATTATTATTAGTATGATAAAAGCATACAAAAGCCTTTGAGTGATCTTCATATATGCTTAAACAAACGCAAACCAATATTACTATTTCAGACATAAGTCGTTCCATTATGCGGATCCAGAAACAAATCAAAGTGGGTGCACAAAAAGAAAAGTGTTACTACTAAAAATCGAACCTGAATCATTCGAATAATAAGATAAATCATTAATTACTAAACTAGATGGATGGGTGCACTAACTCCCACTACGATGTAGATCCGCCACCGGTGCCAAATTGTTATGACTTGATCAAAAGTGTTTAACGTGTGTGTGATCACAGAATGTGGTGAACCCTAAAATTAGAACTACATCCATTTATAAATTAATGATTTCAGTAAAAGAATCATTACTTAGAAACTCTCGTAATGCATAAGGCTTAAGCTATTTTTGTTTTATAATGGCATTCATTTAGACCCTTAATGGCAACAAAACAATAATTAAGGACCTCACGTACATCCATGAAAATTGGGTGCCACGGATACTAAGTCCTAATTTTGCGTAATGGTCCTAATTTTGCGCAGGCCCGACCCTGTAGCATAGGCCACTAAGGCGACCGCCTTAGGCCCCCGAAAATTTTACGATGCGTAGGGCCCCCAAATTTTAATATTGTATATAGAATATATATAATTACATTACATAGCAAAAAATATGAAGTTGCTTGTTGCAATGGCTAGGAAGAGAGGCTTAAAAATCAAATCATGCGCCTATTATTGATGCGGGTTCGAGTCTGTATCGAATCTATTTTGCTTTTTCTTTTCCTTCAGTGAAGTCTTATTATCGAATCTATTTTGCTTTTTTCTTTTCCTTCAGCGAAGTCCTATTTTGCAGGCTTAGTTACTTAGTTACTGTATACTCCCTCCGTCTCACCAAAATGATTTTCTCATTTGTCATTTCTCATTGTCCCAAAAAGCTATTCACATTTCTACATTTTAGGCTTAAACAAAGCATGGCTAGTGAAGCAACTGTTCATATTCTTAAAAAGTTTAAATAGTCAAACGCGAAAATCATTTTGGGACGGAGGGAGTATAAAAGCTTCCTTCCATCACGTTCGTTTTCACTTAATTTGCATGAAGTTTGATTTTATTTGTGCATTTATTCTTTTTAATAATTTTATGCAATTATTAGTTCAATATTATTGCAATATTTTTTTTAATTATTTGCATTTATCACTAAAATTTTGGTGAAAATGTCTTTAAATTATTAGCAATTATCACTACAAATTATTGCAATACTTTTTTTTTTGTACTTATCTCAACTTAATTTAATAACAAAAACCCAACTGTCAAAGTCAAAATCTTATGTTTAAATTATAGAATTCAATTTTGGGTCCAAATTTTCAAGACAGTTAAAACCTAAGGAAAAATGGAAATAGATACCTCAAATACAAAAAATCACGAGGGGCTGAAACATGGAGATAAAAGTAGAAATTTTAGAACGCCACACCGCATTATTATTTGTAAGGAGAATTAAAGGGCCCCAATTAAATAGTTTGCCTTAGACCCCCAATTTGACAAGACCGGCCCTGATTTTGCGTAATGACGCAGTGGAACAATCAACAAAGAAAATCTATCGAAGAGAAATCCTTAAAAATATAAACCAGCCCTACGGGCTATGATTTCCACACCAATCCATGTGAAGAAAAGCAAAAACTTATTTTTTTTATCAATAAAAAGTCTAATTTTCAGAATTAACATATGACCCTATTTTATATGGCTCCTACAACTTGGAAAACAAGTCAAAACCTCCTAAAAGTACTCTTAACATATATAATAACATAATAGGACTCTAAAATAACAAAATGACTCCTAAATCTACTCTAAAACATAAAAATACTATATATATAATAATAATTCCGAAAATTACGTAAATAAATATAATGTTAGCAAAATTATAACAATAAATAATGGTTTTCTTGAATTTAACCAAATGACAAATATCATAAATGAACCAAAATAAATTTAACGGGACAGGAAATAAAGATAAACTAGTAATGTGGAAATTAAATCAAACCGGGCAATAAATGAAGTTGAGTCTTGTGTTGGACACAATCTCCGCAAGAAGATATTGCCCCGCACTGGTGCTAACGGTTCTATGGCAATCTTCTCTCAAGATGAAACGACTTTACGATCATGATAGAAGCACTTCAAATCAAGGACTTCGGCGAACATAACTGTGTTTGACACTTCCTGACATCGAAGAAGACTTATGCAACAAGATGATCCTGTCTACTAACAGATGCCGTGAGAATTCCACCGAATTATGTGACTGAATTCCACAATTCAGTTAAATATTTAACTAAGTTTGTTAACTCAGTTAAATATGTGCTTCTCTAATTCTGATGTGAATAGAGGGTGAATTGTGATGTGATTGAGTGAGAATCTCAATCCTAGTGGGGGGTTTATATAGTTTATGAAGAGTTGAGGTGTCTTTTGGGAATATGCACAAATTGCACCTGGTGGAATCTCAGTCGTTGGATCTGATCTGGATGAAGGGAGGAGATCTGTTGGGTCAACCCAGCAGTTCGACCCGTCCGTTCGAATGGTCGCGGGTCGCGCCCTTACCCACTCCGAACCGATGCGGGTAAACCGCCCCAGAACCTTCCCGACCCAACCCTAGCCGGACCACCGCAAACGGGCCTAGGCCCAAGTGCTAGCCCATGAACCCACTAACTGGACCGAGCCATCCAGCCCAACAAACCTAACTGGACCGCCTTAGCCAGAATTGAACCATCAACCCACACGAGCCACGGACTGGACCGCCATCGAGCCGAATTTCGTCAAAAGTTTAAGGCTCCACAACTCCCAGCAACCGATGCGTACGTGCAAAGTGCAAAGTGCGCCCTAAACCGCCCTTTGCGCGCTTCGCGGGTCAAAATGCAAATAAGTCTCAAGTGAGGTGGGACGGAGGGAGTATAGATTTGTAAATTGTACTGCAGTTTTTTGACCAAAAAATGTGTGAAACTGCAGTTTTAAAGTGTAGCTTTCTATAACACTTTTTAAGGCTAGTAAATGCGGAGTACTAGTTTTTCACTATAAAGAGTTGTGCTCTGAGAACTAGGTACAAAAATGCTTCTTTTTTTGGAGTATTTAGCTAAAATAATATATCATTAATTAATAAATCATATTACTCCCTCATTTTCAAAATATTTGTCGCTTTAGAAATAAAAATATGTTTTAAAATATATGTCGCTTTACTATTATCAAAACATTTTTTTACTCTTTTGTGTTAATTACACCCTTATTAATGAGTGTGAATCATCTCTTGTACAAGCATTTATTCACCTAGAAAATTGAATTATTTTAAGGGTAATAGAGTTTTTTCAACATGCATTAAATACATTTCTTTATGTGTGAAAAAGTCTAAACATATACTCCCTCCATTCCATAAAACATGATGTTTTAAACAAATGCACATAGATTAAGAAGCATTTCAAAAGTACTAATCTACCCTTAATTAATCACATGTAATTAATACATATACCTCTAAAAGTGTGCTAGAGTAGTGTACATAGACTACAATCAATAAAGGACCATTAAAATTCTAAGGGTATTTTTGGTAAACTTGGCCTAAAAGTTCTTCAAAGGGGAAAAACGTCATGTTATGTCGGAAATTTTTTTCCCTCTCCAACATCAAGTTTTGTAGAACAGAGGGACTATTTTGAAACAGAGGGAGTGATATAATTACAAGAAAGACTAGTGAACCATGGATATAGTAACGCACTAAAGAAAGCTATGCTCCCTCCGCTCTATTTTAAGAGTAAAAAAATTGGTGGGTTCAAGAATTAAGGAAAAGGTGATGTGTTGTGAGTGTTGATAGTTGGGTATGAGAAAGAAAGTGGGGTAGAGAAGAGTTAGTGGATAATTGTTGTGAGTATGACATGTTGGACCCACTTTCTATTTTAGGATTTTGACTCTTAAAATGGGACGCTCTTTTAAGAAAATTTTGACTCTTAAAATGAGACGGAGGGAGTACATCTTAGCTTTAGCTAGGGGCTCTAAGCAAATACTCATAGTGATTTGAGCACCGTGGATATCCACCATCTATTGATAGCAATCATAAGCATATGTCCATATTCTAACTCTATTTGAATTACGTATGCATCTATAAAAATGTTCATGATGATTGATTACTATTAGTATGATAAAAGCATACAAAAGCCTTTGAGTGATCTTCATATCCATACATTAAATTTATACATAGATGCATGAAATTGTAAAACGAGCAATCATAAGACTACTAGATTATACGATTCACCCTAATACCAATAGATCAACGAAGTAATGTTTGATTATGCATATACTATCATTATTTTTCAAGGGAGTTTTAGTGGAGCCAAGTTGGAGAATAAGGTGGATCGAGATTGAGCTGGACCAAGTCAAAGATATATGAGATCAAGATCAAACCAAACCGAAGATATGCACGAGATCAAGTTGAATGGAATAAGGAGATTGTGTATATCTCTAGTAAATATTAGGGATATATTTTGTTAATAATGTTACCTTATTTAGTAGATATAAATTAGGAATAGAGTATTGATCAAGTATTAAGGTTTAGGTTTGTGTATAAATAAATGACTTAGGCCATTGTAAATCATGGAGAGTGAATAAACAATATTACCATCATACTCCTCTCCCCACACGATTTCTCAACAAGCCACAATGCACATTTACAATTGCTATTAAAATATATTTGAACGCGCGTGCGTGCGTACACCCTTAAATCTTGGTTCTTTTAAGAGAATGGGGGATTTACCGTATAATCCCTCTAGGAATCTTATATTACATTTAAGATAAATAATATTTTGACTAACCATATAGTCCCTTACTTACATCTTCCTCAATATTTTACTATGTCCACCCTCTCAACATTTTACTTTCACCCCAACCACTATCACCTCAGCTACCCCTCACAACCTTCTCCAGTCAACAACTCCGGCAACCACCATTTCCGGCGACTACCAACTCTGGCGGAAAAAAAAATAGCTTCAGTGACCTTCCAGCGACCAAACAGTTGAGAACTTATCAGTAAGTTCTCAGTTGTCAACTAAACTACTAAGAACAAAACAACTACGGTGACCACTAACTCCGGCGACCAAACAGTTGAGAACTTATCAGTAAGTTCTCAGCTTTCAACTAAACTACTAAGAACATGACCAACTCTGGCGACCAAAACAGTTGAGAACTTATCAGTAAGTTCTCAGTTGTCAACTAAACTACTACGAACATGAACAACTCCGGCGACCACCAACTTCGATGACCAAACAACTGAGAACTTATCAATAAGTTCTCAGTTGTCAACTAAACTACTAAGAACATGAACAACTCCGGCGACCAAACAGTTGAGAACTTATCAGTAAGTTCTCAGTTGTCAACTAAACTATTAAGAATACGATCAAACTCCAGCGATTACCAACTCCGGCAATCAAACAATTGAGAAATTATCATTATGTTCTCAATTGCCAACTAAATTACTAAGAACACGCTCAACCTCGGCGACCACCAACTCCGGCGACCAGACAACTGAGAACTTATCAGTAGATTCTCAGTTGTTAATTAAACTACTAAGAACACGATCAACCCCAGTGATCACCAACTCCCCGCGACTAACTCCGGCGATCAAACACATAAGAACTTATCAGTAAGTTCTCAGTTGTCAACTAAACTACTAAGAACACGATCAACTCTGGCGACCAAACAACTGAGAACTTATGAGTAAGTTCTCTATTGTCAACTGAACTACTAAGAATACCATCAAATTTCGGCGACCACCAACTCAGGCGACCAAACAACTGAGAACTTATCAGTAAGTTCTCAGTTGTCAATTAAACTATTAAGAACACGATCAACTCCGGAGACCAAACAACTGAGAACTTATCAGTAAGTTCTCAGTTGTCAATTAAACTATTAAGAACACGATCAACTCAGGCGACCAAACATCTGAGAACTTGTCAGTAAGTTCTTAGTTGTAAACTAAACTACTAAGAACACGATCAACTCCGGCGATTAAACAGTTGAAAAGCTATCATTTAATTCTCAGTTGTCAACTAAACTACTAAGAACACGATCAACTCCGGTGACCACCAACTCCAACGACCAAAAAATCAAGAACTTATCAGTAAGTTCTCAATTGTCAACTAAGCTACTCCGAACACGATCACTCTGGCGACCAAACAATCGAGAACTTATCATTAGTAAGATCTCATTTATTAACTACTACTCCCTCTATCCCGATTTAAGGTTCTTACTTTCCTTTTTAGTCTGTGTCAATTTAAGGTTCTTACTTTACTTTATACCTAAAATGGAAAATGAGACTCATTTGTCATTCTCACAACAAAAACTCCCTACCCACTTTCTCTCTCTTACTTTACTTTTCACACTCACAATATTTACTTTTTCTTAATCCCCGTGCAAAGTCAAAGTAGAAACTTTATAGTAGGATGGAGTGAGTAATAACAAATTTTATATTTTTATTAAAATAATTAAACTACAATAAAATTATTGTTCAGAATTCTTTTATAGTAGTGTTAAAAGAAATGAGAAAAATATTTTAAGACACAGTAGTACAATAATAATCACTCAACCATTCAAAAGAATGTCTCATTATTCTGAGATGAAGTTGACCAAGAGTTTAATTTAGGAATAGTAACATCACCAAATGCTTAAACATTGAACATGGAGTGAAACCAAAACAACTCTTCATCAGGTTAATCAAACCAAACAAAATACAAGGCCTTCATCGGATATCAAAGACACACCAAATCTTGATGTCGGACTCACTACTCACTACTCTAAGTACGAAGACTCATTGTCTATTAAAGGAATCACTTTAAATCAACGGCATTTAACCTTTCAAAAAAAAAATTGATTCCTCAAAATTATGAACATGACTATATAATGGTGGGGAGCATAAATAGCAGATTTTGCTCCATGGGATCACCTTTCCACAAAAACCAGATCTGGAGTATAAATGGCAAACCGAGCTCTGAACCCCGATATTGAGGCGGCCGTGATCAAGGCCACCAGCAGACAGAGAGAGACATGACTGGTTGCAGCCATCGATGGTGAGATGGGTGAGAATTTTGACCATATCTGAACATTTGTCGGTCGGAGCTTGTTGGATCTAAAATTTTTGGTCGCCGGTGACGGTACCGGTCGAATCTGTAGAATATTTTTCAGGGAATGGTGTCGGGTTAGGGGAGAGGAAGGTTCGCCGGGGGTTAAGGCACAGGAAGAAGCGCCGGAGGTGGGGTGGTAGGGGTCGCCGGAATAGTGACTGGAGATAGGTAGAGAGAGAAAGTTAGAGGGTGTGTGCGCGCGCATTGGAGATGGGGGATTGGAAAGGTGGTCGGGCAGGGAGAGTTCGTCAGAGGTTGAAGGTCGGAGAGGGTCGCCTAAGAGGGGAGGGGTCGCCGAAGAGGGAAGGTGAAGTTTACCAGTGAGAAATTAGAGAGAGAAAGTAAAGAGAGGGAGGGGAGGGGTGTACTTATTTTATTTTAAAGTGCCTAGGGATTAAATGGTTAGAAAAAATGTTTTGTAGGACTAGGACGTAAGTCAAAAATATTCATGTCCTACAACGTAAATTCGGTAATATTCAAGGATTAGGATGTAATTTTCTCTAAAAGAAAATGACTTTCCCGTTTGGGTTGGTCTAATCAAGAGCAGAGAGAGAGAGAAATTGTCTTTGTGATCTTGCGTCAACTTTTTCCATTGCAACGATTGACTTATTCCGTTAGCAAGGAGGGAGGCCCTTCTACCTCTCTTGAAAATTGCGGCCTTATCGTTTTTATTAAAATCTAACTCAATGCATATGAGACTTCAATTATTCCAAACTGATTTAGGGTTATATATCATCATAATTATCCAAGGACTTACTTATAGGATTATCATCCTATAAGCATATCCCAATAAGTCATAGGGTCATCTTCAATTTATCATATCAAACTGAAAGCCCCTGTTTTCATTAGAACACTCTTAAGGCCAAAATGATAAAGAAATATGCGCAGCGAAATGGATATTTTCTTAAGCCTTATAGTGGTTGTCTAACATATATATGTTGGGTTTTGAGGGTCCTTGTGCAGAGGAAACGGCAATAGAAAATCAACAAAACCCTTGAGCCCATGGATCCATTCATGATGATTAAATTAATAGGAAGATGAATTTAGAATACTAACCGTTGTTGTGCGTTTAAAGTTTCGGATCTTCAAATATTCAGGTCTTCAAGCTTTATGATTTAATCTTCTCCACGTTCTTCGGATCACGATCACAGGAATATGAACTTGAGATGCTAAAGCTAGCATCCTCTGTGTGTATCCATACGCGAATGAATATCTACAACAATTCTAGATCTGGACTGCTAGATCCCATAGAAACTCTTTCTATCAAAAAGCTATATGAACATTATGCGTTCTTGATCTTTGATTCTCAATCTTAGATCAAGAATTATGTTTCTAAAACATCTTGGGTTTCATCAATTTAATGGCTGGTGAAAAGATGTATTTATAGTCCATAGTCATTAACCCTTAATGACCTAGAAGACCTAAATCCCGTCACCCAATTAAACTGCAAGAAATCGGCCCAAGCACCTTTGGCATGGTCGTGCCCTAAAACTGGCACAGTCGTGCCAATTGGTGCACACGGGCATTCCCCGCCTGATTATTATTGGGACGGTCGTGCTCTTTATCTGGCACGGTCGTGCCAGACCAAAAATCAGCCTTTTTGTCTTTTTAACAATTTGTTCTATTGTGTGTGACTCCATAGGATTATATCAAGCTGGTAATGAGTCCAAACACATTTGTTCTCATAAATCATGAGCGGACCCTAGCAGGCTATCATGATTACCCAATTGATATAACTTACCGAAGCTCGTTTATCCTCATAGAACATGTCACAATCTTTTTGTCACGCGATATCATATTGAAAATAAGTCATGGTCCACGTCAACTTATATTGTTCAATGTTTTCTCGATCTTGAGTGGATTGATATGAGCAAATGACATAGAACACATCAATTCATTTTAGCGTGGCCACGCATTTCATCAATCTCACTCTTCGAGTTTCCCAAGCATATATCTCTCTTGAGGGAGGGACAAATTCCATCTTGAATTATCATTCTTCCCTACAAGAATCCGATTATGTAAATCATAACCTTTATGACTACCTGGTTAAGGGTAGCGGTTGACTATGTCAAACATAATGTTCATCATGTGGAAGACCATGATAATCTCAGGTCTAAGGATATCAAATGATATAACTACATGAGATTTAATTATGACATTTGACCATGACATAAATCTCAAAGTGGGTCATGTCCAGTGTTTGTTCACCAACAAGTACCCATAAGTTTAATTTGTATCACATACACATGATCATCATATGATCATCGATTAAACTTGTACTAGTTCTTCATAAGTACTAGGGACGAGGATTATTATAATAAACATGCAAAACATATAATAATCCAGGTTGTTATCTCCATAACAAATGAGAACATGACATAACATGAGGCCTTTCTCAAGGGCCTAGGGCATAATCTCTAACAATATATTCCTAATCTCATTGTTAATTTTATCTTGTCTATGTGATCATGCAATAATATATTAAAGCAAGAAATATAATTGAAGTGAAAATTAAAGTGCAAGACAAGAAATTAAAAGAGACAAGAGGCGAGAATTTTTAAAGTGTTTCAGTGGCAAACTGTAGACACCCCATTTTGAACTCAAATTTATGATTGCACTACTCTTGTGTCTCGCCTTTGTGTTTGGTTGAAAACTCGTTAGTTTTGTCATGTTTCATTAAGTTTCTAACTGACACCGTTAGTTAGGGGCTAAACTGAACAACAGAACTTTAGACAAGGATAAAACAGTAATTTTACACTGGATGCCTCGTACGAGACATCAATGTCTCGTACGAGACATCAATGTCTCGTACGAGACATCTTCTCTGTCTGCGAGTCAGATTCACTTTCCCTCTCCGTCCCGATCTCTTTCTTGGCCTACACTCTCCTAATCCGGGAAACGTCTAGTTAGGAGACTTCCTAGAAGTTTCCTACTGATTTCCTTACCTAATTAAACCTCTCCACCTCCTTGGCTTGGTCCCTAAGCAATCTAAACCTATAAATAAAGAGTCTTTTAACCCTAGACTCTCCTAATGATAGTTAATGGTTCCTAGTCATCCTAAAAGAGGTTAACAACTCTCTAGTCAGTCCCTCTCTCAAGAATCCCGTTTTTATTCCTTCCTCACACCAAAACACCACCAAAAACTCATCTTTTCAAGTCAAAACCATCACAAAACTCTTGGATCTTCAAGGCCTTAGTCAAGGCCATCAATTGGAATCTCAAGAACGCTTTAGGTAAACTCCTACGCTTTTAATCTCTACTTCTCATCTCATTCTTTGTTTTAGAGTAGTGTAATCCCATCAAAAGGATCAGCCTAGAGCCTCTCCAGTCCATGGAGATGGTCTCGAAGCACATGATCTGACATTCCAATAATTAAGAAATTAATTATTGGCTTTACTTGTTTTAATTACTTGTTCTTTATTTGATTAAAACACCTAAGCAAGACCAATCCTAGATTAGGTAGATTGGGTGCTCCTTGACCTTCTCAATCCATAACTTAACCCCCGAACTCAAGAATCTCACGGTCCGTGTTCCGTTCAACAAAATGGTGGCGACTCATAAATCAAAAAGGTGGAGCGAGGACATCTCTCTTTCTCGGGTGCAAACATTGGCGACTCTGCTGGGGACAAATTAAGTGGGTTAGATTTGCGTGCAAATTAGGTGTTTTTAATCTCTGTAATTTTCTGCAAAAAATATATTTTTTTCTGAATTTTTCTGTGAATTTTCGGACTGCTCTTTTTTTTTAATCTGTTCTGCCTTGAATCTGGGTTCCGGGAGAGATATCTCGTACGAGATATCAGATCCCTCGTACGAGGCATCTCTTCTCCACCAAGAATTATTTGCAGAACAGTCCCTGCACTTCAAACTGCAGAACAGTCCCTAAATTTTCAAAAAACTGCAGATCAGTCCCTGGACTTAAAAAAAAAAAAAAAAAAAACTTTTCTTTGCTTTTATTTACTCCGTCCCAATATGTGAAAAAAAGTAATTTATGTCATATACATGTATTGTTTTTGCTCTAACATCTTTTGCAGCGGAGTATAAAAAAAAATGCATAAATTAGGGGTGACTACTTTACTCATCCCCTAGTTTATTTTGCACCCATTAATGAGTAATGCAAGCACTGTGAGTACTTCTATCCCTCTCTTCTATGTGCTCCTACGTACTTATGTTCTCTTCCTCTTCTCAAAAATCTTTTCAAACTCGAACTACGTTGACCTGAGTCTCTCTTTCTTTTTCTGAAGATTGAGAGAAACATAGGCAACCACTTTGGTCTTGTCAATCTTTTACTTTCTTTCAGAGAAAAAAAATCTCTATTTTTCCCTTGACATCTAGAACTTGACTCTCACACACGTGCACGCATGTAGATTAATTTCACTACATACCCTATGAACCTGGGTCCCAATCAGAGGACGGATGTCGGTCAGCACACCCACTCTACGAGTGGCACACACCGGTCTCTCCAAAGATGGTGTGCCCACTCCGTGACACGCTCTTAGACTGTTTTCATGGGGAGCCTTAGCCGTAAGCCCTGTATCAACCTCATGCATACATAATAGTCAATAGGACACTCCTTGAGACCTGGTCGGTTTGATTCTTAGGATTGTTTTAATCTTTGCCCAAGATAACGCTTTTCATACAATCTATAATCCTCCCTTCATGAATTCTTGATGAATGTCTCTTCAGAAAATTGTTGAACAAAGGGTTGCGATGGTAGATGAGAATTTTTCTACGAGGATTCGAGTCTAGTCTCTCTCACCGTCAAGATTCCACGTTCAACAAAGTCATAAGGTTTGATTGCATAAAGGGCGTTATTTAACAAAGTGCAAAACAATTACGGAATCGCTTAGGTTTGGCTAAATTGAATGGTGGATTCCGATGAGAATATGGGACCTTTTCCCAAATTGTCCGTTTGGGAGAGTGCAATACAGGTGAAAAACAAGGGGATCATATTCTAGGGTGACAGAATCCACTATTCCAAGATATTAGATAGAAAACCCCCAAAACGGATTAAGTTCCGTCCGACCAAAACTAGGATTAAAAATCTGAATTTCTGTATTCTGTGCTGGATGCCTCGTACGAGACATGCTTTTCTCGTACGAGACATCTTCTTCTGTCCGTGTCAGTTTCTGTGCTATGCTCATTTGGTCAACCTACACTCACTCCTAAGCCTATACACCTCATAAAGCCGACTTGTTGGGACCTTAATCTGGGTTAACACCATTTCTTCGCGCTTAGGTCCGTCCGAGTCGCAACTAGATCGTTCCAAAATCTTCCGACACCATGTCCGACACCAAGCCTATGCAAGAGGCCCGTGATCTCAAGACTCGAATAGAAATAGAAGTGAGTCAAATGGTCGAAGTAGGCGCCACTAACCTATACACTGACTTCAAACAGAAAATGGAGGGAGAATTCATGACCCGCTTACAAACCCAAGGGGATTACTATGAGAAAGAAGTCGCAACCCTTCACGATCACCTACAAGCCCAAGAAAAGTGTCACAAGAAAGAGATTGAGGCATTCCAAACCCGTCTATAAACTCAAGAGGAGTTCTACGAGAGTAATATCGGCACACTTCAAGCATGCTTGCAAGCTCAAAAGGAATGCTATAGAAAGGAAGCCGAATCCCTTTGTGAAACAACCACGCCTAAGAAGAAGAGGCGGCTCTGTGACCCTAATATATACAAATTTACTAAGATGGGAACGACAAGGAACTACGATAATCTTGAAGGGGTTACTCAAGAGGGTCTCCTTGACATCCTCTTAAAGGAAGGCAAAATAAATCCTGAAGAAGGGACTACTCACAAGGCGAACTATCACTACAATCGTATCCCCTTATTCTGCAAGTTCCACAGAGCCACCGACCATGACACCAACTCTTGTCACCATTTGAAGGATGTGATCCAAGATCTCATCGACAACAAGGAACTTGAAGCGCCAAATGTCCTCACCAACCCGCTTCCTAACAAACCCTAAGCATGAAAAAGAATGAAGCCTCAAGAAAAAATCAAGATCAACCACTTTGGGGCTACAACTATCCTCTCCCTTTCTCCTTAGAAATATAATATGTTTTAAATTCCTAGTATGAACTCGAAGAGTCGTTTTGTCATTCTAGTTCGTCTCTCCCCTTCTCTAGTCTGTGTCAACTATGGAGTTTGTTTTGAATTCTAGTTATTAATAAAAGTCATTCTTATTCCTATACACTACTCTAAGGTCGTTTTACCTTTTGAATTTCTCTCTAATTCATGAAATGGATCCACAAACAATAAATGTCATTAATCTAAAACCTTTCAATTGATAATAGAAATGTCTAAACAAGTTTTAAGAAGAAGGCCTAGGGGCTACACATTACTATCACCGCGCTCATGTCAGAAGTCGAAGGACCACAATGGAAGAAAGTCAAAGGCATTATCATTCCCAAACAAAAGTGGAAGGGCCACAATGGAAGAAAGTCAAAGGTATTATCATTCCCAAACAAAAGTGGGGCTACCCAATTTAAGCTTTGAGAGTCAAAAAAAAAAAACTCTCAAACTTTCACAACCCCACAAACAAGGAGTTTCAACCACAATGAAGTCAAAAAGGAGGCCTCTCATCTCCTCCTACAACAAAGATCAAATCCAATTGAAGAAAAATGAAACTCCTAACTTGAAGACCGTCTCCATCATCCGTAGATATTACTCATGAAGAAATCTGAAGAGCGCATTAATGAGTAGGCCTTCTCCTCAAAACTTGTCAAGACATTTCTAGATGATTCACTTGCAAAATAATTGAACAAACACTTAAGACATCAAAAATAAATACTAGGGTCCATTAAAGGTAGAACTATCTTTCTAGTACTTTGAGCCAAGTAGTGTTCATTGTTGAGTCTAGGGGCTTCCTCTCTCATACACTTCTCTTTGAAATCCAAGTATCAAGGCTAGGGGCTTTTTATTCTTTCCGTCCCCTTCCATTTCCTATTCAAGATATACGAACTCGTCAAAGTAAATCCGCACTAGGGGCTATCCTCTTCGCCTCTAACTCTCATTACAAAGTGCGTTATCCACACCGAGTCGATGCTTGGAACAACTTCCCAAAAGCCAAGTCGATTTCCAAAATGCCTAATACATTCAAACCCAAAAATCTAGCATGTCTCTCCCCCCAATAAGAGACAAAACTACTCTCCTCTCTGAGTCATCTTCGAGTACATACTTTGTCAAAAAAAAAAATGAAAGAGACGCAAAAGAGATGTCCGCTAGATTGAAAACCCGAAAGGGCGGTCTAGGCAAAAATCAGGGTGCGTCATAAAAAAAATAATAATAATAAATAAATAAATAAATAAATAAATATATATATATATATATATATATATATATATATATATATATATATATATATATATATATATATATATATATATATATAGGGAGAACATTTTTCAAATCATTTCTTCGTCAACCTCTTTCAAATCCATCAAGCGGGAGAGCACTCTTCTTCAAATCAAACAGCCTCATAAGCCTGTTCACGGAGTCACCTACGACATACAAGATTCTTGGGGCTTGACTTAGACCGCACATGAGATAAACTTGGGGGAATAGATAACGTCTCTCATCGCCTTCACGGGAGACTTTCGGACATGGAACTCTAGAGTGATTCAAAAGTACGCCTAGCCTACTAAGAGCTTGCACATCAATGCTTGTCGGACAAATAGTCGTCTCCCTTGACACGACATGACTAAAGGAACGATCTAGACGGATCATCTTGCACAAGGCAAACAAGTCTCACACGAGATAACCATGAAAGGAACTCCATGGCACATCATCTTTGCAGAAAACCTGATTAGGTCCCAACTTGTCAAACACTTGTCCCCACACACACACACAAATCAACACATACAGTTCATCACTAATAAACATCCCATCATGAATCCATGCTATTCACACTACTTACACCAAGATTGACCGACCGGGCATGCACATAAATTTGTCACCGCTACATAAGTCCAATTACAAACTAAAATGAAAGCTAAATTGCTTGCTAGAATAGGCTCTACTTGTTGTATGAACAGGTACAAGAACCAATCCATGCTAAAAAAAAAAATCCAAACAGCGATCAAATGATCCCCACAGAATTCAGACACATCAACATTTTGCATCCAGTACTTCCAATACATTGGCAACCAATCAAGTCCTATACTGGCGTGAAGTCCTATACTAGCGAGAATTCCTACACTGGCGTGAAGTCCTACACTGGCGTGAAGTCCTACACTGGCAGGAAGTCCTACACTGGCGTGAAGTTTTACATTGGCACCAACGAAGTCCTACATTGGCGAGCAAGTAAGTCCTACATTGACGAGTAGGTAAGTCCTGACTGGGCACCGTCGACCGCGACACTCCATCAACAACAAAGGATATATTCAGAATTGGGTCAAGGACATTGATTCATCAGTATGGGTTACTCTTTAAACTCTAAAACTTTACTTACCGCAGTATTTCTTTCAAAATGATTTTCAAAATACCTCAAACTTCCGTTTTTAGGTGTATTCAGAGTCGACTACGTTTGGTCTGATTTCTTTCCGAGGAATACGTAGGCAGCTTTATAGCACGACTATACCCAAAGTTCTAAATGGTGTCTTTTCTATCGACGACGTTACTTCTTCCATAAGTATCGGCGCCGAGGGTCTCTGTAGACACCCCATTTAAACTCAAATTTATGATTACACTACTCTTGTGTCTCGCCTTTGTGTTTGGATGAAAACTCGTTAGTTTTGTCATGTTTTATTAAGTTTCTAACTGACTCCATTAGTTAGGGGCTAAACTGAACAACAGAACTTTAGACAAGGATAAAACAGTAATTTTACACTAGATGCCTCGTACGAGACATCAATGTCTCGTACGAGACATCTCCTCTATCTGCGAGTCAGATTCACTTTCCCTCTCCGTCCCGATCTCTTTCTTGGCCTACACTCTCCTAATCCGGGAAACGTCTAGTTAGGAGACTTCCTAGATGTTTCCTACTGATTTATTTACCTAATTAAACCTCTCCACCTCCTTGGCTTGGTCCCTAAGCAATCTAAACCTATAAATAAAGAGTCTTTTAACCCTAGAATCTCCTAATGATAGTTAATGGTTCCTAGTCATCCTAAAAGAGGTTAACAACTCTCTAGTCAGTCCCTCTCTCAAGAATCCCGTTTTTATTCCTTCCTCACACCAAAACACCACCAAAAACTCATCTTTTCATGTCAAAACCATCACAAAACTCTTGGATCTTCAAGGCCTTAGTCAAGGCGATCAATTGGAATCTCAAGAACGCTTTAGCTAAACTCCTACGCTTTAAATCTCTACTTTTCATCTCATTCTTTGTTTTAGAGTAGTGTAATACCATCAAAAGGATCAGCCTAGAGCCTCTCCAGTCCATGGAGATGGTCTCGAAGCACATGATCCGACATTCCAATAATTAAGAAATAAATTATTGGCTTTACTTGTTTTAATTACTTGTTCTTTATTTGATTAAAACACCTAAGCAAGACCAATCCTAGATTGGGTGGATTGGGTACTCCTTGACCTTTCCAATCTATAACTTAACCCCAGAACTCAAGAATCTCACGGTCCGTGTTCCGTTCAACAACATGGTGGCGACTCAAAAATCAAAAAGGTAGAGCGAGGACATCTCTCTTTCTCGGGTGCAAACACAAACCCATCACCTACATCTACCCCCACTGTCCCTGACAAGTGAGCTCAATTCACTATAATCTTCTCTTCTTATAAGAGTTACAAGGATCGAGAAGGCAAGTTCCTTTGAACCCCCTCTACTTAATTGACACTTCAATTAAGGTTGCTTCTTCCAAAGCGAAAAACAAAATAAAAATCACAGGTGTGAATATCAATGTAGTTCTTCCTTGGATTGACACTAGAGTTGTCGGATGAAAGTGATGCTTTAGATTGGTGTTCCCCCTTAATGTTTGCAAGGTTTGCTTGGATTAATGTTCAAAGGTTTAAAAGGGTGAGGGAATAAATGGTGAAGGGTTAAAAGATAATATGGAATTTGGTGTATATTGCACTTGGGTAGGAGGGATATGGTGGTGCAAACACATTAGTGGATAAATGGTGAAGGGTTAAAGAGTTGGGTTCTTGGGGAGTAAACCTTAGTGTGTGCAATTGGTGTTTATTGCACACACTAGGTGAAAGCATAGTAAAAGAGAGAGTGGTATTGGTGCTGGATACACACTGGTAAATGGGGTGTTTGGTTTCAATTTATAAGGGAAAATTATGAAGTAGTTGTTGGAGTAGAGATCTAAAAGGAAACGGAGAGAAGAAAATTCTGCAGCAGCCAGGCGAGCGGGCGCCTGGTATGGACCAGGCGGGCGCCCTTTTGGGCAGAAGGTTTTTGGTTCCTGGCGGATTAATGCAGGCGGGCGCTTGCATAGGACCAGGCGTGCACCTGGTGCCGCGTCACGGGTTGCAGTAATTGCAGTTATTTTGGGATTCCTCTTATGTTTAGGTTTAGGACTCTTTCTAGGTTTTCTATATAAACAATGTTCCGCCCCATAACTCATTGTAACTCCATATTTACATATTATAGTGCAAGATCCTGGCTTGGTAGTGAGCCCAGACGTAGTCAAACATATTGACGAACTGGGTTAACAATTTCTTGTGTTCGGTTTTGTTCTTTTGCTTTGGTTTCTTATTTCTTGTGCTTGTTTGTGGTGCCGGGGTTTTCTTGCGATTTGCTTGGGTGTTGGGTGTTGGAGGGTCTATTCCACAACAGTGGTCGTTTGGTTGGTCAAAGAAGTTGGAGTCTCCCATGTTGGTCTTTGGTCTTCAAAAATAAAAGTATGTTGCTGGGGAATTAATGGACCATAGAATTGTAGGTACTATGAAGACATTCTTGCATATCTTTATTGGAAGGCTGATGGAAAACATAACTTCACTTTAAATCCTTGACTTTGAAAATCGTTATTTTTCCCTTATAGTAATCTGCACATGTCTTTCCTGTTGGTAGTGGTGCCCTAGGCACGTTTTGTAAACGTTGTAATTGTTATCATTTATTTCATATCAATAAAGAAATGTTTTGATTATTATTGTTGTTCATGTTTACTTATAATAATCTCCGTCCCTAGTACTTGTTAAGCACTAGTATAAAGGCTAAATGATCATGGGATGATCATGTTAGATTTATGGGTACTTGTTTAGAACAAGGTACTGGACATGACCCGCTCTATGAGATTTATGTCATGGTCTATGTCGTACATATATCTCATATTAGTTATGTCATTCGAATCCTTAGACATGACATTATTATAGTCTTCCACTTGATGAATATTATGTTTGACATATTCAAACGCTACCTTTAACCGGGTAGTTATAAAGGGTATGATTGGCATAATCGGATTCACGTAGGGAAGAATAATAAGCTAAATGGATTTGTCCCTCTTCGGAGAGATGTCAAGCTTGGGCCTCTCGTAGGAATGATGTTGATGAAAATGTTCGGCCGGACTCAAATGAATTGATTGGATCAATGTCATTTGGATTATCAACATATTCAGAATCGAGAAAGTATTGAACAAAACAAGTTGACTTGTTGACCATGACTTGTGTTCAATGACATCGTGGACAAAGGGATTATGACATGTTCTAAAGGAATGCGAACTTGTATCTAGTTATACTATTTGGGTAGGTATGACGGTTTGCTAGAACCTAATCATATCTTATGGCTTCATGTTTGAACCCATTGCCAACTTAGTATAATCCTAGAGGGTCACAGACAATAGAATGAATCTTAAATAAGGACTATATTGGAATTTTGGAAATTCTAGAAATCTGGGGAAGTGGGCGACCGCACAGTATGGACTGGGCGGCCGCACACTTAGCTCATTTTTGTACCAGTTTGTTTCAGATAGTTGTGCAACCGCACAGTGGATTCTGGGCGGCCGCACAGTACTGTCGGGGGCAGTTTCCTAATTTGATTTGGAAAGGAATTTTGGACGGGTTTAGACACAAGTTTCCTATTTGGAATAGGTCTAACTTGTATATAAACAACCAAATTCGGGCCAGAACATAACATAGCTTTTGTGCAAGTCTCCAAAGGGTTTGAGAGAGTTTTATTTTGTTCTAAGACATCTTAGATTGAAGAACAAAATAATACACAAAACAAAATTTCATATAGTTCATATTAATTGTGAAAACGTGTTTCACAATTTGGTCTAGCAACCAAGATCAAGTGTTCTTGATATTCGTTCATGGTGTGGATACCGCTAGAGGGTGAAGCTTATCATCTTCAAGTTCGTGTTCTTACTTTTATGATCAAAGCTTCAAGTTCTCCACCAAGATCAAAGACCAAATTCAAAGTCATCAAGGGTTAGTTTTTCCTCTATTCATATTGTTGTATTTGATTTAATCATATGAATGGACCTATGGGCTTTGGGTTTCATAAATTTTAAATGTTAATTTCCGCTGCGCATGTGACATCGAAACCCAACAGTGGTATCAGAGCCCCGTTCATGTTGATTATTTCAATACCTAGATCATGTTACGTGTATATAAATTGTTTATGTGCCTTGCATGATATGAATATTGGAATATATGATGTTTATGTGTTATGTGATTTTATGTGGTTTATTGTTTTGCAACTTTAATCGCACGATTCAATCGCAATAAATAAATTATGGTGGATTCAGAATTGTTGATTATTAATTTTTGATTGAATCAAAGTTTTAATAATCGGGGAAAAACAATTTTGAGACAAAATTTTTGAACTTTGAAAATTCTGCACATTCTGATCATCGTGGGAGACCGCACAAAAGATTCTGGGTGGCCGCACACCTTTGGGCGACCGCACAGGTCTTTTTGGGCGGCCGCACAAAGAGATCAGAAAGTCTGATTTTGGTCAAAAAAAATAGAATCTGGAATTTTTCGAAAAATTCAACAAAACCAGTAACAGAACCAGTCCAGACCTGCTGATCTGGAATGGGTTTTGGGTAGTTGGTTTGTGTGTGGATTTTTGGGTTTGATTTTCCTATTTGTTTTTGTCTTGTGATTCTAAGATTGGTTCAAGGTTTGGATGGCTAATCTGCATTCATCGAGATTGTGTTTCCTAAACTTGATCGCAATCAAAGTTTCAAAGATAAAACGAAGTTAGAATTATGAAGAGTTCATAATTGCTAAAATTGAGAAACAAAGTTCTTGATTCAAAGATTGGAGATCCATGTGGAATTGTGGATGCAATTGGCCTACGTTCATTGAGACCATCTATTGCTTAGTGTCGGCCACATGGACTACTTTCTTGGTTTCTTGAATTAGTGCGGGATTGTGGTTGCCTAATGGCTTAGTTCGACCGCACTTCTTGTTGTCTTGATTTGGAGATAATAACCAAAGTTGAAATAGTCTCATCCTCATAATTATAGAGAAACTAATGACACATGAATATCATGCTTAAATTAATGGAGATTAATTTAGTGGCTAAACTTGATGCGTAACATGTTTATATTATGTGCTCATAAATGTGTTATATGCTATATGTGATGAACCTTCAAAGAAAGTTTTAAGTCCTTCATTGCCATGCCATGATTAAAACACTTGTTTATACATGGGTGATCTTGATGTGGGTTCGCCTCCGCGAGGTGCATTAATTTTATTCATGTATGAGCAAGATGAGGTTCATTAGTTTAATGTGGGCTTGCCTCCGCAAGGTACATTAAATTGAATGGTTCCTATGCGTTTAAAATGGTTGGACTTAATTAGGCGTCAAAACGGTTTTGGGCCTAGGCAAAAGATGAGATTAAACATGCTTTTGAAATTGGATTTCTCAAAGAATCTCATAAAAGGATCTAAGAATCATATGGGATATGATTGACATGAGTGTTTACCTAATTAATTTAGTTTTGAGCGGTCCGCCTCCGTGGACTCAAAAGCTAAATTAAAGTTGGATCTTAGCTCAATTAAATTATATTATACATTTATGAAGGTTATATAATTTAGTGGGAGTATTTTGTTTGAAAATACATTGTTTATTTCTTTAATGAAAAACGGGTACTTATTAAATTTTGGAAATTATGCATATTTGTAGATAATGACTACTAACACTCAATCAATTTCGTTGCGATCGATCCTTGAGAAGGATAAGCTCCAAGAGAATGGTACGAACTTTATAGATTGGATCCGTAGCCTAAGAATTGTTCTTAGGCAAGAAGATAAGTTGTACATTCTCGATGGGCCTCTTCCTGCTGAACCAGAACCTACTGCCCCTAGGGCAGAAAGAGACAGTTACAAGAAACATCGTAATGATTCTAGAGATGTAAGCTGTCTCATGCTTGCTACTATGTGCTCAAAACTCCAACAAATTTTGTAACATTTGGAAGCCTATGAGATAGGCGTGGAGTTGAGAGCCATGTTTCAAGAACAAGCTAGGCAAGAGAGGTATAAGACCATTGTTGCATTCACTACTTGCAAAATGAATGAAGGGCAACAAGTGAGTCCTCACATGCTGAAAATGAAAGGTTATGTAGAGCACCTTGAGAAACTTGGCTATCCAATCCCATTGGAGCTAGCCACCGATCTCATTCTTAATTCATTGCCTAAAAGTTATAATCAGTTTGTGATGAATTATAACATGCATGGAATGGATAATAATCTCTCCGAGTTGCATGGGATGCTTAAAACTGCGGAGATGAAGATTGCGGAGAAAGGTTCTCCCGTGCTCTTAGTTCATGATGGGAAGAAGGCTGGTGCCAAAGGAAAGGGTAAGAAAGTTGTCAAACCTAAGATAAGCAAGGCAAGTGTTGCCAAGGCTTCTGAGGCAAAACCCGATTCACAAAAGGATGCAATCTGTTTCCATTGTCAAGAAATTGGTCATTGGAAACGTAATTGCAAGGCTTTCTTGGAAGAGCAAAAGAAGAAGAAGAGCAGCAAGGCTGCGTCGACTTTAGGTATCTATATGATAGATATTCTCCTTTCTACCACTTATTCTTGGGTATTGGATACCGGATGTGGTTCTAACATTTGTTTAAATGTGCAGGGTCTAAAGAATAGGAGACTACTTAAAAAGGGTGAAGTAGACCTACGCGTGGGGAATGGAGCAAGAGTTGCTGCATTAGCCGTAGGGACTTATGAAGTCACTTTACCTTCCGGATTAATTCTTGTTTTGAACAATTGTTATTATGTTTCGGATTTAAGTAGAAATATTATTTCAATTTCTTGTTTGGATAATGAAGGTTTTAAGTTTCTTATTGAGAATAAGAAATTTTCTATTTATTTAAATGATGTCCTTTATGGTATTGCTAATTCATTTAATGGCCTTTATGTCTTGGATGTCAAGAATGAAAATAATAAAAATGTCTATCATATAAATAAGAAATCTAAACCTAATGATGTAAATCATTCTTATTTGTGACATTGCCGTCTTGGTCATATTAATGAGAAGCGTATCTCAAAACTCCATGGGGACGGTCTCTTGGGTTCATGTGACCTTGAGTCATATGATACTTGTGAGTCGTGTCTTCTTGAAAAAATGACTAAGACACTTTTTACCAAGCTAGGTGAAAGGACAAGCGACTTATTGGGGTTGATACATTCCGATGTATGCGGACCATTAAGTAGCAATGCTAGGGGAGGATTTCAATACTTCATAACCTTCACTGATGATTATAGTAGATTTGGGTATGTTTACCTAATGAAACATAAAAGTGAAGCATTTGAGATATTTAGAATATTTCAAAATGAAGTAGAAAAACAACTTGGCAAAAGTATTAAGGCACTTCGATCAGATCGAGGTGGAGAATACTTGAGTCATGAATTTGATGATCATCTAAAGAATTGTGGAATAGTTTCACAATTGATTCCACCCGGAACACCACAATGGAATGGTGTGTCAGAGAGGAGAAATCGGACTTTGTTAGACATGGTTCAATCAATGATGAGTCAAGTTGATCTTCCAATATCCTTTTGGGGTTACGCTCTAGAAACCGCTGCTTTCACACTAAATCGTGTTCCAACTAAATCGGTTCAAAAGACTCCATATGAGATGTGGAGCGGAAAGAAAACTTGTTTATCTTTCATGAAGATTTGGGGTTGCGAAGCCTTCGTCAAAAGACTTGTCTCTGACAAACTCGCACACAAATCTGACAAATGTATTTTCGTGGGATATCCAAAGGAAACTAGAGGATATTACTTTTACAACCGAGAGGACAACAAAGTGTTTGTTGCCCGAACTGGTGTCTTTCTAGAGAAAGAGTTTCTCTCCAAAGAAATCAGTGGGAGTAAAATAAATCTTGAAGAAATTCGAGACCCAGAAAATAACATTGAACCAATAGTGGAACAAGAACAAGAACCACAAGGAGTTGTGGAACCTGTTCAAAATACACAAGCAACTCGCAGATCTAGTAGGTTACGATCCGAGCCCGAGAGATATGGATTTCTCGTAACGGATAGTAATGAGGTGGAAATCATTGAGAATGATGAACCTACAACCTACCAAGAGGCGATGTCTTCTCCTGATTCGGATAAGTGGCTTGGAGCCATGGAATCTGAATTGCAATCCATGCAAGACAATCAATTTTGGAATTTGATTGATGCGCCCGAAGGTGTAAAAACCATAGGATGCAAATGGGTCTTCAAGAAGAAGACTGACATGGATGGGAAGGTGCATACTTACAAAGCTAGACTTGTAGCGAAAGGGTATAAGCAAGTTCATGGTATTGACTATGATGAGACCTTTTCACCCGTAGCAATGATCAAGTCTATAAAAATTTTGCTTGCCATTGCCGCATATCATGACTATGAAATATGGCAAATGGATGTCAAAACCGCTTTCCTAAATGGAAAACTACAAGAGGATGTGTATATGACACAACCGGAAGGTTTTGAACAAGATTCTAAGGTATGCAAATTGCAGAGATCCATTTATGGATTGAAGCAAGCTTCAAGGAGTTGGAATCTCCGTTTTGATGAATCGGTCAAAGAGTTTGGTTTCATCAAGAACGAAGATGAGCCTTGTGTATACAAGAAGATTAGTGGGAGCATAGTGCTATTCCTTGTTTTATACGTGGATGACATATTGCTCATTGGAAACGACATTCCTACACTTCAGTCTGTGAAGACTTGGTTAGGAAAGTGTGTTGTAATGAAAGATATGGGTGAAGCCGCATATATACTTGGCATTAAGATCTATAGAGATAGATCAAGGAGGCTACTTGGTTTAAGCCAAAGTACATACATTGACAAGGTCATTAAAAGATTCCGTATGGAAAATTCAAAGAGAGGCACCTTGCTCGTGTTACATGGAGTTTCTCTAAGCAAGACTCAATGTCCTAAGACAAACGAAGAGCGCGAGAAAATGAATGATGTTCCATAAGCTTCGGCAATTGGGTCCATCATGTATGCCATGATCTGTACTAGGCCGGATGTATCTTATGCTTTGAGCATGACGAGTAGATACCAATCCGACCCTAGCGAAAATCACTGGGTAGCTGTAAAAGCGATTCTTAAGTACTTGAGAAGAACTAAAGACTCGTTTTTGGTCTATGGAGGAATGGAAGATGATCTCGTTGTAAATACTTACACGGATGCAAGCTTCCAAACCGACAAAGATGATAGCCGATCGCAATCGGGTTTTGTGTTTATGTTAAATGGTGGAGCTGTAAGCTAGAAGAGTTTCAAGCAAAGTACAACCGCTGATTCTACAACAGAAGCTGAGTATATTGCTGCATCAGATGCTGCAAAAGAAGCTGTTTTGATTAAGAAGTTCATCACTGAACTTGAAGTGGTTCCTAGTATTGCTAATCCAATAGACCTTTATTGTGATAATAATGGTGTTATTGCTCAATCAAAGGAACCAAGAGCACATCAGAAATCCAAACACATACTTAGGCGTTTTCATATCATTCGAGAAATCGTTGATAGGGGAGACGTAAATATATGCAGAGTACCTACTGATGACAATATTGCGGACCTGCTAACAAAGGGACTTCCACAAGCTAAACATGATGGTCATGTTAGGTCCATGGGTATTAGATACATGGGAGATTGGGCCTAGGGCAAGTGGGAGATTGTTGGTAGTGGTGCCCTAGGCACGTTTTGTAAACGTTGTAATTGTTATCATTTATTTCATATCAATAAAGAAATGTTTTGATTATTATTGTTGTTCATGTTTACTTATAATAATCTCCGTCCCTAGTACTTGTTAAGCACTAGTATAAAGGCTAAATGATCATGGGATGATCATGTTAGATTTATGGGTACTTGTTTGGAACAAGGTACTGGACATGACCCGCTCTATGAGATTTATGTCATGGTCTATGTCGTACATATATCTCATATTAGTTATGTCATTCGAATCCTTAGACATGAAGTTATTATAGTCTTCCACTTGATGAATATTATGTTTGACATATTCAAACGCTACCTTTAACTGGGTAGTTATAAAGGGTATGATTGGCATAATCGGATTCACGTAGGGAAGAATAATAAGCTAAATGGATTTGTCCCTCTTCGGAGAGATGTCAAGCTTGAGCCTCTCGTAGGAATGATGTTGATGAAAATGTTCGGCCGGACTCAAATGAATTGATTGGATCAATGTCATTTGGATTATCAACATATTCGGAATCGAGAAAGTATTGAACAAAACAAGTTGACTTGTTGACCATGACTTGTGTTCAATGACATCGTGGACAAAGGGATTATGACATATTCTAAAGGAATGCGAACTTGTATCTAGTTATACTATTTGGGTAGGTATGACGGTTTGCTAGAACCTAATCATATCTTATGGTTTCATGTTTGAACCCATTGCCAACTTAGTATAATCCTAGAGGGTCACAGACAATAGAATGAATCTTAAATAAGGACTATATTGGAATTTTGGAAATTCTGGAAATCTGGGGAAGTGGGCGACCGCACAGTATGGACTGGGCGGCCGCACACTTAGCTCATTTTTGTACCAGTTTGTTTCAGATAGTTGTGCGACCGCACAGTGGATTCTGGGCGGCCGCACAGTACTGTCGGGGGCAGTTTCCTAATTTGATTTGGAAAGGAATTTTGGACGGGTTTAGACACAAGTTTCCTATTTGGAATAGGTCTAACTTGTATATAAACAACCAAATTCGGGCCAGAACATAACATAGCTTTTGTGCAAGTCTCCAAAGGATTTGAGAGAGTTTTATTTTGTTCTAAGACATTTTAGATTGAAGAACAAAATAATACACAAAACAAAATTTCATATAGTTCATATTAATTGTGAAAACGTGTTTCACAATTTGGTCTAGCAACCAAGATCAAGTGTTCTTGATATTCGTTCGTGGTGTGGATACCGCTAGAGGGTGAAGCTTATCATCTTCAAGTTCGTGTTCTTACTTTTATGATCAAAGCTTCAAGTTCTCCACCAAGATCAAAGACCAAATTCAAAGTCATCAAGGGTTAGTTTTTCCTCTATTCATATTGTTGTATTTGATTTAATCATATGAATGGATCTATGGGCTTTGGGTTTCATAAATTTTAAATGCTAATTTTCGCTGCACATGTGACATCGAAACCCAACATTTCCATTGGGAGCTCGCATGCAAATTATTATCGCATACTCTTGTTCGTCTTTAAATTACCTTTCTAATGAGTCCAATATAGAGTATTTTAGGACTCGTTTAGTAGGTGAAAATCCTCATAGAAAAACTTGAGAAACATAAAGAATGTCTTGGGTAACTTTTGCAACTAATATTCTTTGCAAATTTGTCCATTTAACTTTGTCCCGTTAAATGATCAATGTTCACCAAATCAATAAGTTAAGATCTAACACAAACATCCTTAGTTCCACCTTGTTAATTGATCAATAACAATAAATCTTGTGCTAGTCACAATCTTCTCCCTTGTCCATCATAATAGTGATAAACTCAACTTAAATAAAATTTTATATTCTTCCATCATTAAATTATTTATGAAATAGCTTAAATAAACGCAAACCATTGTGATCTTCTTTCAAAAGTCGTTCTATTATGCAGATTCAGGAACAAATCAAAGTGGGGGCAGAAAAAGAAAAGTGCTACTAAAAATCAAACCTGAATCATTCAGATAATAAGATAAATCATCAAATCACTACACTACATGGGTGCACTAACTTAACTCCCTCTATTAATGTAAATCCGCCACCGGTGCCAAATTGTTATGACGTGATCAAAAGTGTTGTGTGACACACCGAATGTGGTGAACCCTAAAATTAGAAAACTTACATGGTACGTATACTCCAAAAACATCGGGAACTAAATGGAACTACATAACTTAGAAACTCTCGTAATGCATAAGGCTTAAGCTATTTTTGTTTTAAAATGGCATTCATTTAGACCCTTAATGGCAACAAAACAATAATTAAGGACCTCACGCCACATAGAATTATCTAACGGAAGATTGGATGGAATGTTGACAGAAGGATGATAAGGTTCAAAAATAAAAAGGCCAAGGACGAAAAGGTAAAAAAAAAATAGTTTTGGGATGAAAAGGCAAAAAGGTCAATAGGTTAGGGACGAAAATGGTATTTAACTCGATACTAAGTCGTAATTTTGCATAAGCAATTGGAACTAGTAAAATCATTACTCAATGTTTTGAAAGATTTATTTCTTTATAGATATTATTGAGTACCCCCAAGACGTCACTACCACTAACTTTTTAAAGTGATTAATTGACACTAAAGATAAAAATGTATAAATAATGCTAGCACCAATCAAGTTTATGTCAATCTCAAAGATTTATGATTACAACTTTATATCCTTATTTTTATATTAATAGTAAGATATACTACAAATAATATTATGTGAGTTCAAATCAATGAATGTATTGTAACCACGTTATATATATATATTATTTATTAGGAACATTGAGGATGATAGTGTTAAAAAAAAAAAAAAAAAAAAAAAAAAAGTTGATAATATTATCACTATCCAATGAAAATGCCAAATTCCTAAAATTGTTAAAAAGATCGACCCGTACATGAGTTCAATACACTGTTCTATCAAATGTAATACCCCATCAATATTTACACACACACACACAAATCACCATATAAAAATTGTCAAAGAGTTTAGCTTCAGCCGCATATGACATTCTTCTCCATATGAAATGTCAGTAGTTCAATTTTAACCAACCATTTGCACTTTTAAGTGTTAATTTATAATGTAATAGACTGAGTAATTCATTAATAATGAAATACCCAAATTCAAATATATAAATACAAAATTAGAAAGAAAAAAAAATGTTGCTGAAAAATTATAAATTGTCAAGAAACAAAATGTTTCCACGTACGTTATGTATACATGGTGGCACACGCAACGCAACCCCAACTAGTCCTCCACAAAACCACTAGTACAAAAGTTAAATCGCATCACATATCACTTAACTCCAACACCATTTGGTGGCCACTTAAATCAAATACCCCACTTGTGAACAAAAAAATTAAACGATGCCAAAATGGATTACCATTTTCAATAAACTCTATGAGTACGTACTATATATCTTTTTCTTTACATTGGCAAACATATTCTTCTTTCTTTAAAGGAGGCCAACTTTAGGGTCAAATGGATAAGGAATCTAATGTTGAATCAAATAATGTAAGTGCATTTCTATTGTTATTATTATTATTGCAAACTTTTTCTATATTGTTTTTTCTCTTTATAGCTTTTGCTTTGCTAGTGTTGTGTATAAAAACGGGCATTTCTCATTGTAAGTGATGTATTAACCTTCTACCTTCTCATGTTCACTAGCTAATATCGATTCCAAGTAATCTCTTTGGTGCGTTATAGAGAGAGCGAGCGAGAGAGAGAGAGAGAGAGATTAGGTATAACGAGGTTAAAATATGTCGTTAGAAATTATGTTTAACAGATTGAAGCCTTACGTGGCTATGATCGCTCTCCAATTTGGTTACGCGGGAATGTTTATAATCACCATGATATCTCTTAAGGGTGGTATGAGCCATTGGATTCTCGTGGTCTACCGCCATGCAGCTGCCACCCTTGCTATCGCTCCATTCGCGTTCGTACTAGAAAGGTTACCTCTCTCTCTCTCTCTCTCTCTCTCTCTCTCTCTCTCATGGTTTACTGATTGGATTGTAACCTTATACTTTTTGTTTTTGGATCTTTCAGGAAAGTAAGGCCAAAGTTGACTCTATCAGTGTTTTGGAAGATAATGTTGCTTGCATTTCTAGAGTAATGTTCCAAACAACCCTACCCTTTATACCTAACTATTTTCCTTGCTTCACTAAGCGTGTGTAAAACCAAAAATCTAACTTGCTCTTGTTAAAATTGATTACTCCCTAAGTCCCAAAACAGCTAACACCATTTTAGAGTTTGTACGAAAATTAAGAAGAGAGTATAAATCTTTAAAAGTTTTATGAGTGGGAAAATGGTTGTGAGTATGATGATTTGAGAGTGGGAGTGACAAGTTAAGTGTGTATGACAAGTGACGTAGGGTGAAAAAAAAAAAAAATTGACAAGTCAATGTTTTTAAGCTTTTAATTATATTTTCTTGATTGCCCCAATCTATTCATATGGGCAGTGTGACACCTCTCCTATGAGATTGCAATGCAAGTCTATTAGAATGGGTAGTTGAGGAAGATGACCAAACTCCATACCCTATTTTTAATAAGACGACATTCATTTTGAGACAAACGAAAATGAAAAGTAAGACATTTATGAAGGACAGAGGGAGAGGGAGTAATCTAAATTTTCCAAAGTAAAAAGAATGTTTTCTTAACTAATAGTAGAATTTTTCAAGGACAGCTAGATTAATACTTTTAATTGTAAAATTAACAGGTTTGGATATCTAGCAAGTAATACATTTTTCTTAGTCTTTTAAACAAATAAATTTATTTTATGTTATCTAAATATTAAAACGTATGAATTATTTTTTAATTTTTTTATTAATTGATTATTTAATCTTTTGGCCGTCACAAGGAAATTATTTTGAACGTTAGTTTAACTATAATTTTCATTTTTTTGAATTGCAGACCAGTACTTGACCAGAATATGTACTACTTGGGGATGACGTACACGTCAGCAACATATGCATCAGCTATTGTCAATGTCCTCCCAGCTTTAACCTTCATCATGGCTATTATTTTCAGGTACCTTTTTTATGTTATAAATTGCATATATTTAGCTTTAGCAAAAAATCATTACTCATTGTTCAATCTTAAATAAAGCAGCATCATTTCTTATAATGGTATATGTGGTCCGCATAGGATTATACCATTTCTGCTATATGTTTACGTCTAATTCGTTTATCTTCATTTACATAATTAATATAATCTAGAGTCCCTTTAATAAAGCCATCTGGATGGATATGATTTTAATGATATTTGAACAAAGTTATGGCCAACAAACCTTCTGTGTATCAAGTTAAGAGGTTCTGTATAAAAATAATAAAGGTTTTTGGATAGTGTTTTTTATTTTGCAAGTGTTAAAAAAATGATTTTTTTTTAGTGCAAGTGAGAGTGTATTTTTATTGTCAGTTCTAGTGTTTTTTATAGCCACTTGTAGTGTTTTTGATAGCCAGAGAGCATTTTGAAAGAACCTTTAAAGCTGAAAAGAACCTTTGAGACTGGTAGCTAGAATCTTTGAATTGGATAACCAGAACCTTTGAAAGTGATATCCAGATGGGTTTTTTTGAAAGGAAATTTGAAGAGAAACAGAAGTCATCGGGCTTTGCCCCCTGATTCCGTGTTTAAAATCGCCAAAAAGACGTCGTTTAGACCTTCAAATTGTCATTTGAAGTTTTTTCCAACAAATCGCGTCGTTTTTGCAAAACACGTTTTGAAATTGCTCTTACGAGAATTGCTCTTACGACCAGAATTATGTATAGCGTTCATGAGACCAATGCTCATTTTTTTGTTTTTGGCAATTATCAAATGGTTGAGATTAAAAGTTTTACAGTGTGTGCTTTTTAGGCCGAATGCCAATATAATCTCAACCACCCTACTCAAACAAAACAAAAAAAAAACATGGCCTAAATCGCGACTGATAGCTGAAATGTTGCAGCAAATAAATCGCGGGAGCAGTGGCAGACCCAAAATAAAATTAAACTGGATTTACAAATTAAAAGCAGTAGAGGGAATCAAACCGGGGTCATTCAAGTAATAAAATATACTAACACTTATCACTATACAGCAACAATTTTTGTTACTGGCTTCACCACCACAGTGCCACCATCAAATTCTAGGAAGATATGATTCTTTTTCACAAAAATAATTTGATATATTTGTGTGTTTTCTTATAAAGCATAAATTTGTATCTTTATATATGTATAGGATTGAGAGAGTGAACATGAAAAAGATGCATAGTCAAGCCAAGGTAATCGGAACAATTATCACAGTAACCGGAGCAATGGTGATGACTTTGTATAAAGGTCCCATCGTGGACATACTATGGTACTCCCATGGAAGCGGCTCCCACCACCACAGTGCCACCACCAACAACTCCTCCGGCCAGCATTGGGTCACAGGAACAATCTTGGTCCTTCTTTGTACAGTCGGTTGGTCTAGTTTCTTCATCGTGCAGTCAATAACACTCAAAGAATACCCGGCCCAGCTTTCTCTAACGGCGTTAGTATGCTTAATGGGAACTGTGGAAGGTGGAGTGGCTGCTCTTATCATGGAGCACGATATAAGCGCCTGGTCACTTGGTTTTGACAACCGTTTACTTGCTGCTGTTTATTCTGTAAGTATAAACTCTGCTTTATTTAATGTTATGAAAATGGATCACATAACATGTGGCATATCACCATAAATCTCTCACAGCATGACATGTGGCATATCAGCATAACACATGTCATGTTACGTTAGGGGTGAACCATCTTTACAACACTAGAGTTGGTTTTTAATTTATTTATTTTTTAAAAAGTTGGTACCATATTAAGGAAATTACCATTATATTACAAACTTCTGATGAGTCTATTACAGATCGGTGTTTAATTAAATTTGTACTTTTTAGGGGGTGGTATGCTCGGGAATAGCATACTATGTGCAAGGAGTAGTGAATAGGGCTAGAGGACCGGTGTTTGTGACAGCGTTCAATCCACTCTGCATGATCATCACTGCTGTACTCGGTGCCATAGTTTTAGCCGAGCAAGTCCACCTTGGAAGGTAAATGCTCGATCCTTCGCTTGTTTTAAACTCATGATAATATTTACTAATTTTTCTTACTTGTGTTGGTTGATGATTACACGTTTTCAGTATGATCGGGGCGGTGATCATAGTGATGGGTCTTTACTCAGTGGTATGGGGCAAAAGCAAAGATCATTTGCTTGAAAATGAAAAGGGTAATTTACTTCAAGAGCTACCAATAGTTGATACTTGTAGTACCAAATCAACCTTTGTTAAGGGAGACAATGCTGATGATGATGCAACAAACATTAAGTCTAAGAATTCAGCCATGATTCCCATGGCACAACAGCCATGAAAAAGAGAATTAATTATCTATATGTTGTAGTAATTCTCTCTCTGAAATTTATGTACAAAAAGAAAGTAATCGTTTTGATTTCAAAGAAATGTAAGAAAATTATCTTTCTCAGTATTCTTTTGCTCTTTCTCAAATCACGTTTATTGTCCTATGTAAATTGTTACGGGGAAAGAGAATTGAACCCTTAGACTTCTGTCTAGGAGGCACGGGCCGAGAGAGAGAGAGAAGATCCATGTTACATGACATGACGTTGCAAAAACATACGCCGCTTAACAAGTTTACTTAAGTACTAGACTACAAAATATGTCTCAGAAGAAGTAGCCTTCACGACAAGAGAAAGCTCAAAACTAATACACCATGAATATTGTCAACACGACCAGAATAAAATCAAAGACCCTCACTCCGTACCTAATACATTCTTGTCGACTATGCGGGCCAAATTATAATAAATGGCTACATTTAAGCATACGCTCAGTCTCATGCCACCACCATCCACTGCCAAAAAAAAAAAAAAAAAATATGATAAGAAGACTTGTAAATTACACCCCTCTACTGGAATCATCTAAGGTTCTTGTCACCATCACCTTCCCAAGTACGCTATGCCAGATTAATCACTGTCGTCCTCATCTGCACAAAAAGGATTAACATCATTTATGGGACATGAAGTTGTAGTTGCTCAAGTAATTTGCAGACTTGATTATGGAGAAACTTGTCCAGATGGTAAATTCTCACATAAGCTTTGTATGAATAGAAGATTTCAACGGGAAAATATAGAAATATGCCCATGTACTTAGGTTAAGGACGCAGATATGCCCTTATACAAGTTAATTGCCATATTTGCCCTCGTACTTAAGAAAAATGAGTGGATATTTGGACTCCGTCATCTTTCCGTCCAAATTTTAACAGAATTGCTTACTAGGCATCCTAGTTGGCAAGTAAAATTGACTACGTGGCAAAAAATTGCCCAACTGGATTTTGTTGACTGTGAAAACTACGTTGTTTTGATACATAAAATCAATGTTCGTTAAATAGTTAACGTATCTGTTAAATAGTTGATGAAATTACATTTTCTTAGTCACTTTAGCAAGCTTGTTAAAAAAAAAAAAAACTCAAATCTTCCTAATCATCCTCATACTCATCATTTCCAACACCAACACCACCATTACCCACCGTTCACCCACCATCACCACTAAAATCAACACCACCATCACCACCATAACCAAATTTGAAAAATCAACGCTTCATTTTTAAATTTCGAATTCAACACCACCACCAAATTTGACAAATTACGAAAGTTTACAAGCCAACACAAATCTGAAAAATCTCAAATTCCAAATTCCAAATCCCAAATCAAAGCCAATATCATTAAAAAAAATACGGGAAAAAGAAATCCCAATTTATGTAAACTTGAAACAGATCTGAGAATAATATCAAGGTTGCTGCAACAGAAAGAGAGATGGTTCTTGAATTTGAACTGTGGCCGGAGGGATGGAGTTCGTCGGATTATAAAGAGCTTGATCGGAATTTATGGAGTTCGCCGGATTAAGAGTGTTCGACCGGCCAAATTGGGGCATAAACAGAAATAGAAACAGAGATGGTTCTTGAAAGACAAATGGGGCGGTGGAAAATAGGGATAAGAAAAGGGCATGAGGAGTGACGGTGGTGGCGTTCAGGGCAAAAGAACAGCTTGACGGGAAGGGTGAAGAAATAGCAGGTGGGCTGGAAATCGAGAGGGAGGGGGATGAGTGATAAGAGTATTAGCGTTTTCAATATTTCATTCTAACCCTTTCATTTTAACATACTTTATTTTATTATGCCCCAAAATTTCCACATCAGAAATTCTTTTATAAATTTTTGCACGTGTGATTGTCAAAAATCCAAATAAGTCGATGAGTCAGCATTTCCGTTATGTTTTGGATGGAATGTTAACGGTGTCCAAATATCCACATATTTTTCTCAAGTCCGAGGGCAAATATGACAATTAACTTTTATAAGGGCATATCTACATCATTAACCTAAGTACAGGGGCATATTTCTATATTTTCCCTGATTTCAACACTTGCTGCATTTCCATAAGATGCTTTACACAATCAGGTTCTTTTACACTCTCTCTCCTTGGCCCCACCTTTTGTTTCTATCTCCCACTCCTACTTTTTTAAGCAAACACACACACACACATATATCTGGAATTAAATCCAAACAGGGTCTATGTTAACCCAGCTCTCTCTTCTGAATGCTCTAAGCGCCAGTGTCCAACATTTAACAAGTGGATATGGGTATTGGTTTTGGTTGGACAACTTCTGAACTGGAATGGTTCACTAACAAACACATATAGTGACTACGTATTTTAAATCACTTAATGATTTCTCAATTGCAATTTTATGAATTTCACTAGAATGATTCAATCGACACCAATGTTTAGTCAAAGTTCATTTCTGTCGACCATAAATAATTAAAATAGGACAAACTTTCTGCGACAGAGGGAGTATTTTACTCAAAATCAAAATAGCGTGTTCATGCGACTCTTTCCTTGCCAATTTAAACAGCTACGAGGACAATGCAAAAGTAAAACAACCTAAAAACAATGTGAAGACATCAGAGAAACTGTATGTATGGGTGCATATACTAAAGCATCCTAAGCAGTTATGTCACCATTTTATACTTTTGTCAACCAGAAATGTGAGACTTCAACTCGTCAGGTTCTGCAATGTTGAAACCTGGAGGTAAACAGTTTAACATGTTTCAGTTTTGATTTCGCTCCATCATACGTCATCTCTCTAACAAAATAAATAAATAAATATACTTCATATTTAGGCTGCCAAACCCTATCTCTCTTTCCTTCATCTCCAACCCATCTCGCCGCCGCCCCTCCCACCGTCTCCTTCCACCGTCTACTCTCCACCCCTTTCCCTTCCCAGCACACCTTCCCACTTCTACTTTCCCATCACCATTGTTGCCGCCCACATAGAAAACGTAGCCATTATCGTCTCAGTCGCCGTCGCCGCCTTCAACTTCAAACAAGCATCCTTCTCACTCTCTCTCAGATTTTTTTTTTTGAATTTTGGATTTTCAAATTGTGATTTGTTTGTGTATTGTGTTTGTGCGTATGTTTTCAACTATAGATCGATGTAGATCTGGTGTGTTCATGTGTGAGTGTTCGTGTGTTTGTAGATCCACCAGATCTTTTTAGATCTGGTGTGTTTGTATGTGTTTGTTCGTTTGTGTGTGTTTAATCTCTGTGTGTTCGGGTGTGTGTAGTTCTAAATATTTGTTGTTTGATTTTGTATACTTTTTGTTTATTTTAATTTCGATTGATTTTTGAATTGTTGTTGTTGGTGGTCGTGGCAGGGATGATAGTGGTGGGAAATGGCGCTGTTCGGCGTTGCTGTGGGCCGATGGTGGTGCTGATGATGAAGGCAATGGTGGTCTGTGGTGGCTGGCTGGTGGTGGTCGGTGGTGGTGGGTCGAGTGGTGGGTGGGCTAATGGTGGTGGGGAAGAGAATGGTGATGAAATTTGGTTGAAATTTGGATTTTGAATTTCATTGTAACAGATTTGAGTTGTAATAAAATTCTAAGTTATGGTAGTTTTTTGGGAAAATGATTAGTGATTAAACATAAAATATGAAATCTCCTAATTCAAATTCATTATCACTTTTCACAATAGAATACTATTTTTCCTTAATCCCCGTGTCGGGAGAGAATCCTATTTCAGGTGGAACGGAGGGAGTACATATGTAAACACACACATATATATACACTCCCTTCGTCCCATAATAGAGTATCCATTTGTTTTTTAAAACAGGAATTAAGGTAAAGTGTAATGAAAGTAGGTATTTGAGTGGGTAGGACTCGTAGGAGAGAGAAAGTGGGGTAGGGAACAAACAGTAAGAGGATAGTTGTTGTGAGTACGGCAAGTGGATCTCAAGTACTATTAAATTTCCTGTTTGGGAAAGTGGGACTTTCTAGTGGGACACCTAGAATGGCAAAATGGATACTTTATTATGGGATGAATGCGTATGTATAAACAGGTCTACATGTATGTTTGTGCGCGCTAGGAATAATAAATGAGTAAAGCACAAAACTAACCCACCTGCTATACTTGAATATCACTTTTACTCTGTAATGTCTAGACGACAAAAGTAACCTGCATACTACCGATAAATTTGCAAAAACTAACCAAATCTGTTAATAGATGTTAATGGACATTATCTGGCGTTAGTGAGTTAATGAGGTAAATACATGTTTCATCCCTGATCTATACACTTTTTTCATTTTCATCCCAAAAGCTTTAATTATTTCCGTTTTAGTCACTAGCATTGTTGTCGAATAGTGTGAGGGGTTAAATTTCAGAATATACACCCGCAAATTTGGAAACAAAAAATCTCAAATTCTTTATCCCCTCCACTATTAATCAATCTCCACCATTCAAATTCCAAACCAATCAAATCCTCACAAAACCCAGTTCTTCAATTCCTCGTACACCTCCCTCCCCATACCAATCCGAGCTCAATCCTTAATCTCTCTCCTCACTCTCACTGAGAGAATCCTTCAAATCTACAACAATGTCTACCAAATCCGAAACTTAGGTCACCCGCTTAGGAATGGTGGTTGGAATCCCTACATGGTATTAACCCAAACGAACCCGATGTCACCTTTAATGGGTCTGTTCCGGCCGCAACCAGCTTCGCATAAATTCTTGAGATGGCAGTCGCTTTTCATAGGATCCATTGGTATGCAATTGCGGCGGCTACGGCGGTCACCATCTTCACTGAAATCTTCCTTCCCCCACTTCTCCGCTGCACCGAACAAGCCAGTTTCCCCCTACCTCACAGCCACGACCAACCTCTCCCGCTGTCCAACCTCACCCCCAAGTTTTGTTTCAATCTGGATTTATCTCTCTTTAGTTTTAAATTTGAATTTGAATTAATGTATTTTGGGTTTGAATCCATAAGGAACATAATACTCCCTCTGTCCCAAATGATGTTTCATCTCTTTTTTTGTTACTATCAATGAACTTTGAGCAATAATTTTAGGTTAATTTAATTATCCTAATGAAAATCTTAAACTTGTTACGATATATCATCATAAATAATACCAATTACAAGTTTCAAATGTTCATTAGGATAATTCAGTTAACCTAAAATTATTGCTCAAAACTGCTCGTAATAACCAAAAAAAAAAAAAAAAAAAAGAGGGAACATCATTCCGGGACAGGGAGAGTATAATTTGTGATGAATTTTAGGTTTAAGATGAACTTATTCAGATTTTCTTATTTGTGGCAGTGGTGGTTGGATGATGGTTGTGGAGCTTGGTGATGATAGTTGGCCCCTGGTTGAATGGTGGTGGTGGGGAGGTTTGGTTTGAAGACAGAAAAAGGGCTTTAACGTCCATACTGGTTTGTAGGATTAAGAGTGTTTTACTATTAACAAGGTATATAGATCATTTTAGTACTCTTAAGCGAATTAGTAATTTGTTTGGTTATTGGGCGCAATTTAAAAAAGAGTGAATTGCATTTTAGGCCTCAAAGTATAGGTGTGTTTCGCAATGAGGGCCTCAATGTTTTACAATTTACAATTTAGGCCCCAAGGTTCGGGTATTGCTAACGAGAATAGCCCCCTTGTATAGGGTTCCAAACCTATCTTACTAATAAGAAGAAAGGGGCAAGCCAAAACCTAGTCCTAACAAGTTGTTGGCTTTTCATCAGCCGTTGCGCGCTAGCGCGCTAGCCTTTTTGTTGTCATTTTGTTAACAAGTTAGGGTTTTTAACGATTTTTATCAGAAAACCCCGTTAATTGATCATGTGCAACTCACGTGTCATTTAACGGATGATGTTTTAGAAATCTTCACACGTTTTTTCGTCTTTTCTCATGGATAATATATTTAGGGGGGAAAAGTTAAAAAACGCTCCTCCCCCCACCCCACACCACACAAACACACGCACAACCACCCCATCCCTTCTCCAGCAGAAAACCCTCCCTCCCCTCCCCGCCGGCCACCCCCTCCCCCATTGATCCTCCACAAATAATTCCCTCTCCCATGTTAATTACATAATACACACACAAACACTCTTCCTCTCTTTATCCTCCCCATTACAATCACCCCTCACCTTCCTCTCATGTACCGACCCCTTCAATTCTTCCGACCACATCCGGCCATCCTACATAAGGCTAGATCTAAACCTTAAAACCCCATTCCCTCCCAAGCTCGCCGCCCCCTATTCCTCAAACCTATTTCTCCTCCCCCCCCCCCCCCCCATTTTTATTGAAACCCAATTCCAGATTATGTATTAATTTTGATGGCTTTAATGTTGATGGTTTTATTCTTAGTGTCGGTGTGTGTGTGTCTACTTGTGTGTGCACGCGTCTGGGTGTGTTTGTGTAGGTGGTTGATGTGGGTGTTTGGCGGCGGCGGTGGCAGTGGCATCAAAATGGTGGTGATTGAAGGTGGTGATTGGTGGTTAATAGTAGGGATTGGTGGGTGAAGGGAAGATGGTGGGTGTTGGTTATGGTGGAGATGGTGGTGGGTGAGTTTTAAATACATGGTGGTTGTTGGTTGGTACGAATAAATCAAATGCAACAATTGTGCATAATGATGTTGTACATTTAATTGTTATAACGATAAAATATCATTTGTTTATTATATTTAGGGATATTAGTATTTAAATTTTGGTTATTAATTTCATTTTATTTGCATTAAAACAATAGTGAAAGATTTTTTGGTAAAAAACATCATCCGTTTAATGCACGTGAGTTGCACGTGATCATTTAACGAGGTTTTATCAAAAATCGTTAAAAACCCTTACTTGTTAATAGAATGACAACATTGGAGCCTAAATTGTAAATAGTGAAACTTTGAGGCTCACATTGCCAAAGACACCTATACTTTAGGGCCTAAAATGCAATTCGCCCTTTAAAATTTTTGATAGTAATATTGGTTAAGTTTCTAACGCTTGTTATCGTCCATTAACATCTATTAACAATTTTGGTTAATTTTGCTAATTTATCGATTTTGGTCAAGTTTGCTAAGTTGTCAATAGTACGTCGGTTACTTTTGTTGTTTCAACAGAAGTGAGGGTTAAAGGTATCTTCTGGACAGAGGTCTGTTTTGTGGTTTACTCAATAATAAACAAGCATGGGAAAATAAATGGAATGTTAACAATAAATGCTCCAAAACCTACCTTCCTGAGGCTCTTCGCTCTGACTGCCGCTGTCATCACCATCATCATCGTCGTCGTCTTCATCACTATCTTCACTATCAGAACCTTCTGTAGCATCTTCATCCTTTTTAACAGGTGGTTTAGGTTTTGGTGGTGCTACAAAACTAGTCGTGGACCTTCTACGTGAACTTAAAACAATGTTGCTCGTGTCAATGCCTTCAAGTTCTTTTGCTCTATCCTTTCTCCTTTTAACATCTTTTATCTCTATACATAAAAAAACAAGGCTTCAGAAATAAAATTTACTGCTTCTTTGCGAATCGAGATCAAGAATACATAGTAGAATAAAACATTAATCGAAGAAATTCTAAGAGCGTTATACATCTACAAATACATGCAACCATCAGTTATATAAATATATTGCTTATATCAATCTTAAGATGTTATCTTCCAATCAATTACATCTACCAGTTGATGTGCCTCACAGAAACTTCACAATCTCGCATATGGTCCTAAATCCACTTACCGGCCGGCAGCTTTATGATTGCAAAGTTATCAAATCATGACTCTACCATTACTTTTTGGTACAAGTGCATTGATGACATTCCTCACATGTTTAATAAAGACCCTCCGTTCCAAAATGAATGTCTAATTTTCCAAAAAATCGTCCTAAATTGAATGTCCAAATTTTGGAGAAGTTACTAAATCATCCATCATCAAACAAGTTCCAAATTACAGTCACACTAATGATGCATATGGTGAGATCATTAAGGGCTATTATGTACTTATGCTACTAAAAATGTTAAATATCAACTTTCTTAAATTTCCCTCAACCTTAAAATAGGACATTGATTTTGGGACCGAGGAAGTAACATCAACATTGAGACAGTACACTTGCAGAAACATAGCAAGACTGGAACCAAAAAAGAACAAAATAGTTTCTTAGTATAAAACAAAAAAAGGAGATTACTGGAATCATAAGAGGCTTTTACAATCATAACAAACCTTTTTCAGAAGGATCAGCAGATAAACCCTCTTTTGCAAGAATCTCTTCTAGCTCCTTTATTAGGAACCCCTCACGTTTGTTATCAGGGACCTGCTTAGCCTTCTTGTAAACCACAGGAGCAACGCTGGCAAGAGAATCAACGAATGATGAGCCACCAACTATGATAGAGAACAAAGATTATTAGATGTCTACTGATGTATACCTCATCCCGCAAGATTTGATTATCGATTTTAGATGCTCGACCTTCTTTCCATATGTAGGTGGTGACACCTCTTTCTTCTGCAATTTTACAGGAAGTATATTATACACCAGCAAATTTTTGGAAATGAGAAATAATTGAATATCCGACCTTCACAGTTTTTCGGGCAGAGGACTGTGATTGATCATCTTCAGATGTATCTTCTCCATCACTATTTTCTTCTGATGCTTCTTCTGAAATCTTGCTTGGCTTCTTCCTGGACACCTGGGATTCCTTTGTTGGTCTTTTACGTTTCTTGAGCCCTTCAGATTTCTGAATTTTTCCTTTTGTGGAAACTTTCTTTTTTGGTGCTTCTTCCTCTTCTTCGTCTTCTTCGTCATCGCTTCCATTATCTGAAGAATCGGAACTGTCTTTACTGCTGGTCTTTTTTGATGGTTTGCTCTGAGAATTTGAAGAGCTTTTCTTCTTAATGGGGGTTGCAGATTTAGGGATCTCAGGAGAGTTAAGTACCTGTCAGTAGAGTAAAATGGTCGTAAGGATAATTGAATTTGCTCTTGTAAAACCTAAAGGGTATAGAGAACTTCTCTATGTAGGCATCCTTACCTCATCTAACTGCTTACCAATAAGCTTCTTTAGGGGATCAAGACTATACTTCTCAAGTTTAAGATCTTCCTCCAAAAGTCGGCGAACTCCAGCGACAGTAATTTCCCTAGAATAAAATAGCAAATCAAAATTTTTACCTCAGCTACTATTATGAAAAATATGGGTGTAAATAAAAATAATACTCATATGTTATATGTGTGTATATGTATACACACAGACACACAAAAGTCATCTCTCAATCATTCTCTCCCTACAAAATTCAACCATGAGTTGATCGACCAGAAAAAGAGAAATCGCTGATAAAGGGTAAAGCTCAATAACGAGACCACATCATCGGCCTGTGGACATAGACAAAAGCAAACTTTCTACCAATCAAACGGTGCCCAAGGATATCTTCTCTATCATGGTACCGTGGGCTCATTGCTATAGAAGGATCAAGGTCTTCAGTGCCATGCCAGCTATGGTACTGGTGGCTGGTCAAATGCATACATCGTGATTTGATATGGGAAATAGGGTGGTGGTTTAGTAGAAATGGCTGAGTTAGTTTAGAGAACACGAATTTAGTTAAATGGAAGGATTCATCCAATACATTCAGTCAGGTTTCTGTAGAAGCTAATATAAAAACACAAGGGAAAGATAAACAGCTATGCTGTCTGAATACAGAGGCTACTTCAGAATGAAAGCATAAATTTATTCGTAGCGAAACTTGATCTTGATTTTTTTCATAAGAAAATAAATCTGAAAATGAGCCTGACACATTCAAATATTTTAAGTTCGGAAAAGAAGATACATAAATGTGTTATTTATGTGTTGTTATATTGAAATGCAGAAGATGACAGGCAAGACAAAATGTAGCGAGAATAAATCCACACGTTCGATAAATTGAGAGTGCGCATGATAGTATATTCTGGTCATAAACAGAGAGAAATGGTTTGTGTGATGAGGATCAGGTCTGTCTTAGAAGTGAATTGAGATTATTATCTATTTTGATGGTGGGCAAACGACAACAAGGCAATGGGACTATTTTTCACTCCAAAATGCATTTCGAAAAGAGGAAACTTCATATTGAAACTTGCATCCTATGGTTGGCCAGAGATTAGATGCGGTGAGCAAAGGGGAAACATGTACTTAAAATATGAATTATGACAAATAAAACTACTTACTCTGACTTAGATTTCAAGTAAGCAGCTCTCTTCCAAATTGCCTTTGTTACTGCACTCTCACTTGGGATTTCTTTATTTTCCTTGCCTTGAGCTTCAGAATTTCCAGATTTGGTAGATTTATTTCCTGTTAAAAGTCCCATTACAGGAGAGTCTTCCATTTTCTCCTCTTCGCGCGAATTCAGTTCCTTAACATCTTCCTTCTTTTCATGCTCTTCTGGAGGCTCCGCTTCTTTGACTTTTTCTAGAGTGTTCTCCTCAGTATCCTTGGAGATCTTTTCGTCTTCGGCACCATTCAAGAACTGCCATTTCAAAGTAGTTAACTCACTTTTAATTATCACTAAAAGATAGGTGCAATCATTTTTAAGAAAATAAAGCTCTTAATGAATCGGCAACTTCTCAACAACTATTGAATTCAGATGCATGAAATTTTTTATCAAAGTGTTGAGTTTTAACCCAGATAGTGCATGCCATAAGGCTCCAAAAAAGAACCAGACATAAGATAAGCTACACTAAACCTACTAACAACTCATTTTGTTTTTCAAAATCCATAATACTACTCCCTCTCCAAACACAGCACGCAGAGGCATAGAGAAGTTCATCAACAAATCCCGAGACCCTACTGATGCAGCATGCTTGTGTAGGCATTTGTAGGGTAATTTTAAGAGTTCATGCATTGTGGGAATTGAAATATAAGAGGGTTTTGGATCTAAGTTAAGATCCTCATACCCGGTAAAACTGCTTTGTAATTAAGAGAAGAAGCACTAGAAGGAGATAAACCTAGGGTCCATAGGCATCAAATTATGGGTTCTTGAGCTTCACACCCAAGAGAATGATGCAACACAAGTCAAAGGATAAACTCACAAGTTCATTCATTCATCAACTCATTAATAGTTGATGAATACATGTATAGGGGGATATGACTTTAAGACCAAGAACACTTGAAGGTTAAGTAAACTTAATGACCAAGTATTTGACTAGAAATCTAAACTTAAGCTAGGAGTCAGAATCGTGTGTAACAGCCAAAAGAATCTGCAATCGTAAAGAAAGTACCAAAATACCCCTAATTAATTAGACACTAAGGCATTGTTTGGTAGTCAGTATTAACCATCAGGATATGATAAACAATACCCGACACCATTAAAGGTGTTTGGTAGGATTTAAGGTCTTTGATAAATAATACTCCCTCTGTCCCAAATGGAATGACCATTTTCATCCCAAAATGAATGACCTTTTGAAACCTTTACATAAAAAAACTTTGTCCCTAAATGATTTTTTTCAGTTTTTCTTTTCAGAGTTCATTATATTTTTGCAACACTAAAATTTTGAAAGTAAAGAATGTTTATCATTTTTCTATTAACGAATCAACATTTTCAAAATGACCCTTAAATTCAAAATGGTCACTCATTTTGGGGCTGAGGGAGTACCTTCTATCGAGATTGAGCATCTCATCCCCTCATTTTTAACCCCAATTGGAAGGTGGTATTAATAAGACTACTATAATAGTGATGAAGGTAACTTTTTCTCAGACATTTATGCCCTTTAAGTCGGAATTAAAGAACTCTCTCCCTCTGATATACACTCCGGTTGACATTGGTCGCCATGACCACCTCCGTTCATCCTTGTCGCCATAAATCACCCCCTCATCTCCATCGATATGGTTTCTTTCTATCATCACTTTGATCACATGCACCGCCACTACACTTCTTAGAATTATTGGTCTTTGATTTCTTAGGGTACGCAGTTTCAATAGTTTGTGCTGATTTCTCAAAACGACTTCATCAATTTGAACTTCAGAATTCATATATGTATCCACCATGAGTGGCAAACTGATTGTAGGAAACTGATTTCTAGTGTTCAACCCGTCTACTGAATTATGAAGTTTTCTTAATTTCTTCTCTCAAAACCAAAGTTTTCAGGAAGATTATGACTGCCATGGATGTGGTATGTGCGCTCAAAAGACAGGGAAGGACTCTTTATGGGTTTGACATATTAGTAGTAAGCTTTTTAGATCTTGTTCTTGAGATCCCATTATCAGGGAATGTTAATGTTCTTTCCTAGAAGATGACAGTACTTTTCAATCAATATATCAGTATTTATGAAGATCTGTTAATTAAAAGAAAAGGTAGGTTAGGGGTATTTTTGGAAAATGGATAATTTTATTCAATTTTAGACATGATAAGCACGATTTTAATCCCGTTCCTCCTATCAAACGCCATCTTGTTCCTGAATATAGGATTATTAGTGCCCATCACTGTTAATGAGGGGGTATAATAATCTCCTCACTATTTATACCGTTCATTCTTATCCAGCTACCAAACAAGCACTAAAGGGATATGCTAAGACTATGCAATAGACTAGAAAACTTAAAAACTTCACGTTGATTGAGAAATATGCTTTCAACCACTCTAGTTAGGCATCCCTTAACGGCATCACTTTTTTTAATTAGAGAGCAATTAACTTGTTAAACATCAAAGACACATTGTGGATCACCCAACAGCCCCAAAAGTCTCAAAAAGCAAAGCTCAGAAATATCCAGATATGCGCAAAGCAGATGATTTGATAATACCCAACTCGCGTTCAAAACCATTACTATTACTTTGAACCATTGAAAACCAATTGTAAACACTAGGAAATCAAGAACAACCTAGTTAAGCACAATCCTGGCTCCAATGGTGACTGGTAAGTGTAAGAACAAGAACTAAACCAATCTACAGTTAAAGATGCTCACTGTCACTTCCCCATTATCATAATCCTGGACTTAGGAGTTGGTATGTGAATTCCAGTAATGACCTTGTTTGTTGAAAATCACAGATGCTACTTTTGCAGTAGCAATGCAACATCAAATGAATAGCCTATAACTCACATGACAAATGCAATAACCAGTACAGATTTCCAAAACATGCATTTTAGTCCCATGCATAATAGTAGCCAATTAAATAATCAAAGTTTTTTTAAGGAAACACACACACACACACACACACACACACACACACACTAACACACTAAACTTACTAAGAAATGCTCCCATAGGTCTACAAGAGAGGAGAAAATAATGTAGTTGTGGACAAAGTGTCATCACAGGGGTTTCGAGTAACAATATCTCTGGAAGAATCACAAATCACTAATTAGCTTACAGGTTTTGATCAATAGGTTAATTTAACTGTATGAAATTGCTTCTTCAAGCAATGCAGTTAATCACTATATTCTAGGGCATCATGTCAATGTCGAAAAGTGTCGGACTCCAAAAACATTCAGACTCAATGTCAAAGGTGCAGAACTGAAGTTCCATGCCCAAAGAGGATGCACTTAGATAGAATAAGAGGATGGAGAGCTTTACATATTGTCATCAATATGTAAGAGGATGCACTAATATGAAGAAAAAGTTTGATCTTAAACTCAATAACTCCAGGTCGATTAAATGAATATTTCCGAAAGAGGGGAGATTAGAATAAACTATTTTTTCATGATACTACTTTAGCGAGGCAGATCAGAGGAAGTTATCTTCTGTTTTGTTAACAAGTACAATACATTAAGCTTTTCTATCAACTTATGGCGTCATCACCAACGTGACAATTGACCCACTAATGTGACTCCCATTGTTCCAGACCAAAGAGAGCAGGATCCCACTTATGATAGGTAAATGATCAGCAAACACAAGAAACACAGACTAAACTAAACCGGGAAGAAATCCTCCAATCAAAGAGAAGAGAAACTTACCCATACGGCGAGGGTACTATCTCCGTCCTGTGAGTGTGAACGACCAAGTGAATAAAGAAAGTGGACAGTGGAGAGGGTGGCAACACATCTTGACAGGTAGAAGCTAGCTATGTTTTTGCTAAGAGGTAGGACAACCCTTAGTTTGTGAGAATCTCCCTCTATTGTCTTTCCGTTATTAGCATATCGCATTGAACTTACTAATGTGATGGTGCTACGGGTTTTGAGTGGAGTGCAATTATGCAGGACTAGAAGGTCATTTGCAGTATTCTAGGTGCAGGTGGTTGGAAAAAGGTAGAAACCATAAGACAGTAAATAAGGACAAGCGTACAAATTCAACTTTGTATCATAATCAAATAACATAAAGTGTCATTCACTTGAAACTTCTGCGACAAAGTTGTGATGCTTAATATTGGACAGATGAAGTAGCTTAATGTGATAGTAGCCAATTGGAGTAAGTTTAATATTAAAATAAAGTAGCATGAAAATAGTTCACCTGATATGAGAAGCATTATTCCTAGTACAAGAAAAGAAGGAAAATGTGATGTATATACCAGGTTGGTATAACCTATAAAAAGTATATGCAGATCATTAGTTCATATTTTCAGATGGTACCTTCTCCAGTAACTGCTTAACATATCTTTTATGCACGTCCAATGCATAGGTATCCAACTCCAAATCTTTCTCTAATACCCTCCGAACGCCCTCAAAAGTCAAGGAACTGCATATGGGGGAGAAACAAGCAGGAAGAATCAATGAGATCTTGATAAACTTATGGCCTTTTATAATTGACAAAGTACAAATACACAAGTATTCACAAAAAATAGACAGGAATAACATTTGAAGTATTAATGGATGGAAAGAAAACAATGTGATGGATCACGCTTACATTCATGGAAAAGCCCAAAATCTTCAAAAAAAAAAAAAAAATTGTAATGAAAACAACAAGATAATTGTCATACAGACATTGAATACTGGAAGGAAAAGAAAAAAGAAAAAAACTGCTAAGCGCCATAAGTACCCCCAAGTAATACTTATACCCAAGGCCTTGTTACATCAGGTCTCCTGATTGAATTATTTAAACCACAATATATGTGCCTGGCCTCCGATCTGAGGAACCAAGGCTCCCTAGGAAGCTAAAAAGAATTTAAGGTCCAAAACACGGGTAGGGGGGTTGTAATTCATAGGCGTAAACAATTTGACATATTCACAAAGATAGATGAAAACGTAGGTGATGCAAGCTTCTGAATAAGTCAATGGAAGGAGCATGGTGCAACATGTATTTGAGAAGGTTGGAAGATTAGAGGAGCTTGTTATGGACATAATCCCAAAACATGAAAAAGTCTGTACATGATTGATATCCAGAAGTTTGTACTTATGTCCCAACAATGTAGAAAAAATTCTTGCATAATTTGGCATTACAAAAGTAAAGGTATATGTGGATCTAGTTAATATCAAGCTAATTAGATCTATTAATATGCGATACGGCTAACAAGGTATTTGCTAGACCCTAAAGTGCATATTGAGTAAGATTGATCTTGGAGTCGCATCATTCTATAGTAGTTTGAATTCCCTACATGATTGACCCAATCAAAATCCGTATGTTTCCCTCAAAACTTAAAAAGAAAAAAAAAAAGAAAAAAAAAAAAATATATATATATATATATATATCAGCCTCATGGTTACTGAAGCTTTATGAATTCTGATTCCAGTAACCAGTGGTAGATGCTTTCAAATTTTGCAATTGGAAGAAGATTAGACTTCAGAGGAACCATTAGTGAAAGTCCCACCGTCTCAAAACGAGTGTCTATTTTGTAACTTCATGAACTTAAGGACGCAGCTTTTAAGCAATTATAGTCACATATACACAAGTACCCTTAGTGTCTTTACAGCATTGTAAGGGCACAATGGGACATGGTATTAAACTTCATAAGAAAATGGACCCTCATTTTGAGACAAAGTATTTCAAAAAAGGGGCTCATTTCGGGACTGAGGGAGTATAGCTTGTCGATGGCTTTTTCCTCCCTGTAAGTTGTTACTCTCCACATGATTTTCTTGTGGTCTTTCTCGGATTGGTTCTTATTCGTGGTTATGGCAATAGTATTATTTCCCAATCCAATTTATTCTGCCACTACGTTGCAATTGATTCTTGTTTGTATATCCATATTATATATTACTCCCTCCGTCCCACCCGAATTAGGATTTTTTGGTTGGGCACGGGGATTAAGAAAAAGGTGTTAGTGGAGTAGGTGTTGTGAGTATGAAAAGTAAAGAGAAAGTGGGGTAGAGAATAATGATTGAAAAGTTGTTGTGAGTGTGAATTTTTGCACTAAACTGTTGGAGATGGTCTTATTGAATATGCCCTAAAGGGAATTAATTTACCCTCATAAACAAGCATATTCAGAAACAGGGTATAATATGAGTATAATCGGTACAAAAGATTCACGGCCCTGTTGCGAGATTGTCCCGAATAAAGAGAATTAGCATAAATTTGAAAACAAAAATGAATACTAGTATAATGGAATGGGCATGGATTGAAAAAAGGGGATAGAATAATACTCGGCTTGGTCGCGGAAGTGCTGAACGCGAGAGCGCATAGCTTGCTGAATTCGATGCTCCATAGCTTCTTCTCCGACTACCTCCTCCTTCATCTTCTCCTCTTTCGACTTCCACCTTCAATTCTCTCTCTCTCTCTCTCTCTCTCTCTGCGTTACTGTGGAATTTGAGATAGCGGACTTGATTCGAGTGTGCTTGTAACTGTGGAATCTACTTCCCGTCTAGGGTCTGTTTCTACTTCCCTTCCGTTCTTGTTTATTGACTACGCTGCTCTAGTACTATTTGCACAATTGCACTCACTGTATTTTTAACACCGATTATAGAAATAGGTCACAAAAAATTGCCATAAATTTGGCTTGTAAAATACTCCCTCCGTCTCATCAGAAATAGAATTCTTATCCCGACACGGGGATTAAGAAATAATAATCTTTTATTATAAAAAGTTATTTGAAAAGTAGGTGTTGTAAGTATGAAGGAGAGAGAAAGTGGGTGGGAAATAATAAATGAAAAGTTGTTGTGAGTATGACAAGTGGGTCCTACTAATAAAAAAATAATAAAAGCTTTCTGTTTTGGGATGTCCTATTTCGAGTGGGACGCCCAAAATGGCAAAACGTCCTATTTCGGGTGGGACGGAGGGAGTAATGTGTTATCATTTTGTTGGTGTTTTTAATTATAGTGTGCCGGGTCCACTATCGATGCAACCAATAAAATATCGTCACGTTATTTTGTAACCTTCATTTTGTAAAATCCTTTTGTGCCCCTAGCATTGCTTTTTATTGGCCAATTTAGCTTGTTACCAAATTAAACCTATTTCTTGTGTTCATTCAAGGAATTATTCCCATCTAACTCGGCTCTTTATTAAGAGTTTTTATTTTTCTTCCCCATCCGATCCATACATCATACTAATATTTAGAGTAAATCACAAAATATGGCTTAAACTTCTCATAGTGGTACGAGTTTAGGGCCTTGGTCCAAAATTCAGCGAAATAGGTCTTATGGTGCAAGATTTTGATCATTTTAGGGCTTTTTAACATAATTTCTTAGAAAAGTCAGTTAAGTCACATGTGCTTTGCACGTGATGGACGGATCGGATTAACTTGAAATGGAAATTAATTTTGAATTTGTTGAATGAAATTTTGTAGAAATGAAAGGGCTTAATATCTAAAAAAAAATAATCAATATAAAAAAGTAAATTGTTTTAAAAAAATAATTTCTTAGCGCTCACAAATAAAAATATACTATTTTTCTAAAAGAAAGATGACTAATATTCTGACAAATGCATAGTAATACAAATTAATACAGTAAATTACTATAAGAATATAATGGTATACTCCATAATATATAATATTTTCATATAAAAAGTAATTAATAAAGTAAAATATCATAAAAAAATTAATAATACAACATTTATTTATTTATATTTGAAAAAAAATCAATATAAAACAATTAAATTTTAATTACTTGACTTTATTTTATTAAAAATTTTGATTATTTAATATTTGAAAACTTTATATTTTTAACTTTAAGTAGAAGTATTTGCATTTAACCCCTTAAGAACCAAAACACATTTCAAACTCATCCAATCCGTCCATCACGTGCAAAGCACATGTGACTTAACTGAATTTTCTAACGAATTCCGTTGAAAAGCCTTAAAATGATCATTTTTTGCACCATAAGCCCCATTTCGCTAAATTTTGGACCATGGGCCCTAAACTGGTACCACTCCGAGAAGTTTAGGCCATATTTTGTGATTTACCCTAATATTTATTGCCTTCAAGCCTCTCACCCATTCAACATAATAATGTAAACCCCAAACTACTCTTAAACTCTAACAAAACTGTTCCCTCCCCTCATTCACGACACACACACACACACACACTTTCTCTCTCTATCCACCTTTCTCCAAACCTTAGATCCAGCCCAGTCTTGATTTCCATTACAAACAACGTTGATCTACTCTCTCCCGCATCGACACCTCCTCAGTCATATCTCTCCATTCCCGACTCCACACGCACCGGTGACGATCTCCCACTCCTCATCGTCTTCTCCAGCGAGTCTGCCTGGGCGTTTTGCCTTTGATCTATAACCATATTCAACCTAATCATCATCCGACAAAGCTTCTCTTGTCTTGCATGTCACCCTCCGAAAAATAGCCTCCTAATTTATAACATATTTGGTCGTGAACGATGTCCACATGACATCACAACTCTCAAAAAAATCGTGAAAAAAAAAAAAAAAAAAAACTTTCAATCACTATGACATTTACAACAAGAGTTCGCGCAGCTCTTATTACAACATTACACCTTTTAATACATTTAAGGAGTCACTAACAACAATAACACTAACCATAACTACAACAAGAGTTACTGAACTCTCACTACCAATTATAACTCGTTGGACTAAAATGAAGATTACAAAACCAATACCACTATGAGCCATACAAATGACCCTATATACATGTACATAAACTTTTCATTCTATGACTAGGTAGGTTTAAGACATCAAATAACTACCCCATTTGTTTTTATTTTCTTTCTATCCTCACTAATGTGTTTATATTCTATAGGTAGACTTTTCCTCAAACGCTTATTCAATCCAATCTCCATGACTCTTTGATACGCTTATCAAAATCAATTACTCTTCCAAAATAATATCCGATTCACTTACTTTTTTCTTGATTTCCTTCTCTTTCTCTCTCTTTCTCTATGTTTCTCTATCTCTTTAATTAAAATGTAGATGAAGAACTCATAATCAAAATAGGAGACGCACTGATGCTAACTTTTCATGCCAATGAAGATATTTTAGATAGAAACACGAGTCATCAAATGGTAGAAGCAAATTGCAATATGAGTCATACCTCATGCTTGACCATGTGAAAACTAATTGTGAAAAACATCATCACTGTTATGATATATTATTGTGTAAGTGTCCTTTGAACCGGAAGTTTACAAGATAAGCTTTCGCGAAGCTTACTAGGGAAGCTTTGTAAATATCTTCAGTGAAGCTTACTAAGGAAGCCTTACTAAAGGATAGTGTTTATCCTTATGGAAGCTTATAGACAAAGCCAATTTCCACCTATAAATAGTAGGCTCTAGTTTTTATTTCAATACACCTCAGAAGTTCCTAACTTCTATCTTTCTCTCTTGTATACTCTCTCTATAATAGTTTTGAAATAAAATATTCTCTATTAAGATTCTGCTCTTAATTCTCCAGTTTTATAACACGTTATCAGCACGACTTTGTTCTAGTTCCACATCCTGAGCTATAGTTACCGAAGTAGGTACGGTATCGGTAAGATCTACCTAGTCTCATTTCAAGTTATTTCAAAATTTTATAATGTCAAATCTTACAAAACTTGACTTTGTAGCTCTTGATATTACAGGTAAGAACTACTTATCATGGATCTTAGATGCGGAAATTCGTCTGGGAGAAACCATCAAAAACGGAAATAACGCCTCTATGCAAGAACGTGCTAAGGCAATGATTTTTCTCCGACACCATGTCCATGAAGAATTAAAAACAGAATACCTAACCGTGAAATATCCACTTGTATTTTGGGACAATTTGAAAGAAATGTATGATCATCAAAGATTTGTTGTTCTCCCAAAAGCACACTACGAGTGGATTCATTTACGTTTGCAGGATTTTAAAACCATAAGTGAATATAATTCTGTGATGTTTAAAATTACATCACAATTAAAACTATGTGGGGAAGGAATTACTGATAATGATATGCTAGAAAAATCATTCTCCACATTTCATGCCTCGAATATGCTCCTGCAGCAGTAATATCGAGAAAAAGGTTTTAGAATGTATTCTGAATTGATCTCATGCCTTCTTGTGGTTGAGCAAAATAATGAGATCTTGTTGAAAAATCATGAAGCCCGCCCTACTGGCTCTACTCCGCTCCCTGAAGTGAACGCGAGTATATATGATAATACTGGCTGAGGACGTGGACGTGGTCGCGGCCGTGGTCGGGGAATATTTTATAATCAGTATCATAATAATAATCACCCCAATAATGATGGAAATATCTCTCGCCACATGAAGTGGAATAAAGAAGATAATAAAGAAAAATCATCAGCTAGACAAACTGAGCAACCGATAAAAGTTGAGAATTTATGTTATCGGTGTGGAATGAAAGGCCATTGGTCCTGTAAGGATTCATTGTTAGTACACCCACTTAATTTGATTGATCCATGCCACGTGTCTTTTTATGGACTTTAGGACCGCATGTAATGAAGTTTTACTTCAACTTTTAGACAAGTCAATTTCTAGATTTTTATTTGTCTAAGCTGAGTATTGAGTTCGGTTAGATTAGCGGTTTAGATCTTAAAACCGCATTCGGGCTATCTAAGAACCGCCAGCATGGAGTCGCTTATTTTTCATAAAACCGCATTCTGTGGATTTGATGAAACTATTCTTCAAGTCTCTCTTTGAACCGCTGATGACACTTGATGGAACCGCAATCATGTAACTGCTTGCTTCAGTTACTTATGAAACCACACATCAAGTTCATCCTCGGAACCGCTCCTATGCTGGTGGAACCGCCGATCGGTTAATGAAGAATTCAAGAGAAGTCATTTATTCCTTAGACAAATATTCTCTTTTCAACCGTAAAGGAATATTTTATGTCATGTCAAAATAACTCTAAGTTAAACTTGGAGTTACTGCAAAGAATGTCGGTCTTGTCCAAGCAATTTGAATTGTTTACCGTTAGTCCTTTCTGCAACAAAGGATGGATGTCAGGTAGTGGTGCTACAACTATCTAGGACTACAAGACAAAACAAAGGACGATAATGACAGCTCAACCAATGGGAATTCAACAGCATTGTACCCTTCAGATTTGATTCAAATCTTTAGCCAACGGTCACAAGGGTGCACTGCCTATAAATAGCCTTCATTTCTCAACAATGAAGGTTGCTGAGCTTCAAGAGATTTATTCCCAAGTATTCAAGTTTGCTTTGAAGATTGAAACCCAGATATTCAAACCTTCAACCATCTCCTTAGCAAACCCAGAATTCCTTCATCAAGCTTCAAGCCATCAACCATTCCATACTCAGCCTTTACACCGAAAGTTCTTCATTTGCTCAAACCATCATTTAGATACTTAGAGCATTTGATTTCTTTCCACACACACACCCGATTTATATAATCACATAGATTATATACTTCGAATACACCGGTTGATTTTTCATAGCTTTATAGGTTAGATTGTTTGATTAGAGTTTAGAATCATCTTGTAAAATCTCCTCTAATTAATACAAGTCTAGTAGCTATTAGAAAATCCTAGACTAACCATCTAGGTAGAGGACGTAGTTCATTCAAGAACGAACCTCTTCAAATTGTGTGTTTGATCTTTACTTTTATGTCTTGTCATTTGCTTTCATGTTTGTGGTCTTTAACTTGAATCCATATACGAAATGACTTGAAAAGTGAATTGTGTTTTTCTTTGATCTTCAATTTGATCTATCGGTTGCATCATAGTATTTTCAACCCGAGTCAAACCACCCAACTCTTTAACTATCAGTTTGGCCAAAACCACAAAACTCCGCTGTGCATTTTATCAGTTCGGTTTAAGTGCTTTAAACCGCAGTTGACCAAACTGATAAGTACTCGGTTGATTTTTAAGGGTATTTTACGAAAAAGTTTGGACCGCTATTCACCCCCCCCCCTCTAGCGGTTCTATACCCTTGTTGCCCTCTGGGACCAACAAGTGGTATCAGAGCATATCCACCAAAAACTTGTTTTTTACAAGCTTAACCGCTTGGGTGCTGATCTAATAGCAAACACAAACACCCATATGATGCAAACATCCAATTCGAATCACTTACCGATTCTGGATGAAGATAGTTTTATCTTTTAGAAAGATAGGATGATGAAACACATGATTTCATGTGATCGTAGACTGTGGACTGCGGTTAAGGATGGACCATACGTTCCTATGAAAGCTAATCCTCGTGCAGGAACCGCAGGAGAAGAAGCTGAAATCAGGAAGTTGGAAAGTGAGTGGACTGAAGCAGACCGCATCAATGTGGATTTTGATGGAAGAGCTATGTCCATGCTAGTGTCAGCTATTGACTTGAGGACTCATTCTAAGGAGCTTCACTGCACAACCGCAAAGGCTACCTGGGATGCTATAGTTGACTTTCTGGAAGGAGATTCAGATACCAAGAAGAAACGCCTCTATCAACAGAGAAGGCTCTTTGACTATTTTGTTAAAGATCCTAAGGAATCTCTTGGACAATGCTATGAGAGGTTTATTGATATTGTTAATGTGTATTTTTCTCTTGGACATGTCTATTCTAATACAGATTTGAACATGAGATTTATGCAAGCACTTGGTAGCAAATGGCTGATCAAAACTACTAACATTGAAGATAACAAGGACTTGGAAGCTCTTGATCTTCGACACTTGTATGCCATGCTGAAGGTTTTTGAATTCAAGCTTGAAGAGGTCCATGAAACCGAAAGCAGATTTAAGACACTCTCTCTAGCTGCATTCAACAATACCTCATCTCATGTCTACAATCCAGACCATCATCAAGCCGCTCCTCACCTCCACTTGCAAACCGCTCCTCCTGACCAAAATGTTCCTAGATACAATCCTCAAACCGCATCTCCTGATTATTACCAGCAGTCTCATCAATCCTATTCTCAATCACATCAACCATATCCTCAACCTCATCAATCTTATCAGCAATCTCATCAATCTTACACTCCTCCTCAAAGTTCTTATTCTCAGAGTGTAGCATCTCAATCTTCATACTCTAGTCAAGTTGATTTTGATGACATGGATGATGAAGAATTTGTGTTGTATGTGAAGAAATACACCAAGTTCAGGAAGAACAATAGATCTCAATTTCCATCCCCCAAAGGACCTGCAAAGTTTGTCCCTCCAACCAGATTCAACAAAACTGCAGATCCTAAGAAAAGGGATGACCTATTCTGTTATAACTGCAGACAGCCAGGTCACTTTGCTCCAAGTTGTCCCAAACCGCGATATGAAGCCGCACCAGCAAAAAAACCATTCAACAAGAAGTTTGTCAAAAGAAGAGGAATGGTAGCTGACCAAGGGGATCAACCGCTGACATGGATGGGATCTGATTCAGATGACAGTGATGATAAAGATGAAGTTGCTAATCTTTGCCTCATAGGATTTGAAGAAAGAATTGAAATTGATGAAAGTCTTCCACTGCCAAATCAACAAATGAAGTCAATTTCACCAAGGACTCCTGAGGCGAGATCAAGCAAAGCTCCTACAACACCAAACTGCATTCCAGAGGTTCAAGCAGACCAAAGCCATGACGACCAGGTATTAGAACTTGCTAACATCATTTGTCAACAAATATTGTGCTTAAAAGGGCATATAAACTAATGACTGCGGAACTTGAAGATTCCCAAAGAGAATGCAAGTCCCACAAGGAGGAAATTAAGAAACTCAAGTTCCAAATTGCTGGGATATCATTAATTGAGGAAGAAAACCGCTATCTAAAGGATAGAGCCGAGGCACTTCTCACCCAAATCCATGAGCTTACTGTACAAAGGGATGACCTTCAAAAAGTGACCGATGTATGGACTAAGTCTGCTGTCACCGTGGAACAAATCCTAAATTCACAAATTCCTACTTCGGATAAAAGTGGATTGGGGTTTAAAACCGATGATGGGTGTAAGTGTCCTTGTCTTTGTGCCGAAGGTGGTGTGAAACCAACTGAACAAACCAAAGAAATTCCTAAGGTTAATCATGCTGGTAGAAAGGGCTCAAAACAAGAAATTAAAAAGCATAATTATTTCTTTGAGTATCCTAAAAACCAGACTGGGAGAAATTCTAACTGGAAAGAGAAATCCACAGTGGCTGAGGCAACCAAGGAAGTATTGAGTGATGAAACCGCTCCTAGTCGGTTTAAGGAAATTCATATTATATTTCCTAAAGTCGCACCTAAGAGGAAGGTTGAGCTCAAGAAGGTAATCTTTGTTAAAGCCAAAACCGCTGACCCAGTTAAACATGAGAAACCGAAGGTCAGTAAAGGGTTTGTAAAACCGCAATCTTCAACCGGTTTAATTCATTATGTCATTTGTGCTGATTATGGTCATAGCGCTGGTCATTGTCTTTTAAGGTTCACACCCAATGCCAAGGGACGTAAAAATTCTAAGGTCAAACAGGTGTGGGTCCCAAAAAGCTGCTAACCCTAGGACCCAAAAGAATAAGGGGACCAAAATCTTTAATGTTTATTTTTCAGATCTTATGCTTTATGGCTGGAACCGCAAAGAAGAATAAGGATCTTTGGTACTTGGATAGTGGTTGCTCATGACACATGACCGGAGATAATGAACTTCTTTGTGATTTCATCAGTATGAGAGGCCCCCAGTAGTGTTTGGTAACAATAAGAAAGGAGAAACCATAGGATATGGAGCTATCAAACGTGGAAAGGTGACTATTGAAAATGTGCCACTAGTAGAAGGACTCACGCACAACCTTCTCTCCATATCTCAATTTTGTGACAAAGGAATGAACTGCAATTTCACCTCAACAAATTGTTTCATTAAAGATGCAACTTCTGGAGTTACACTACTGACTGGCAACAGAACAGGTGATGTATATATGATTGATTTGAGTAATATTGTTTCTATTGCTGACCTCTGTTTTGTAGCCAAAAATATAAGTGAAAGCAGCTGGTTATGGCGTAAGCGGCTCAGCCACATGAACTTCAAATATCTAGCAAAACTGCAAAGGGACGGTCTCGTCAAAGGACTACCCAAAGTGGCTGATCACCATGATAAGAAATGTAAAGCATTCAATCTTGGTAAGCAGCCCAAACAGTCATTTCTAAGCAAAACCGCACCTTCAATGAACTGCTGCTTACAACTGCTTTACATGGATTTATTTGGACCTATCCCAACCACCAGTATAGGAGGAAACCGCTATACCTTGGTGGTGGTTGATGACTTTTCAAGATATACATGGGTGGAAATGATGGCCTCTAAAGATGATACTTATGGCATCGTAACCGCTCTATTTAGACAGCTCCAAACTCAGAAATTGGATGACATCGTTGCTGTGCGTTCAGATAATAGAACCGAGTTTACAAATAATGGTGTTGCCCAATATTGTGATGATCATGGAATTGATCATAATTTCTCTGCCGCTGGGATTCCACAATAGAATGGAGTAGTAGAAAGAAAGAACAGGACTCTGATTGAAGCCGGGAAGACCATGATTGCAGAAGCAAAGCTTCCCAAGTACTTCTGGGCCGAAGATGTCAATACCGCATGTTTCACCCAGAACCGCTCCCTCATCATCAAAGTTCACAACAAAACTCCTTATGAATTGTGGAGAGGCAGATCACCCAACATTGCCTTCTTCAAGATTTTTGGATGCAAGTGCTACATCTTGTACAATGGCAGAGAGCATCGAGGTAAATTTGATGCTAAGGCCGATGAATGTATTTTTGTTGGTTATTCAAAACACTCTAAAGCTTTTCATTGTTTCAATAAGACTTCATTAAAAATTGTAGAGTATGTCCATGTTACATTTGATGAACATGATCTTCTTGAGCCATATATGGCTCCAAATGTTGCTGATGATTTTAGTGGTTTTGAGACAGGTACATCTTACCCTAATCATACAGCAGCTGATGACCAACCTACTCAAACCGCTCCATCAGGTTCTCCAGCTGCATACAATCAAACCGCAAATAATGTTGCTGCTGAACCGCTATCTTCTGTCCCCATTCAAACCGTTGATCCAGTTCCAAACATCACATTCAATGAAGATTTCAATGATTATCAAGAAGAGCCTCTTCTAGAAAATCTTCAAGAAATAGTGGTTCATGAAGACCTCCCTCCAGAAATCAATGAGTATAGAGACCATCCAACAACCAATGCTATAGGTCCTATCAGTTCTGGTGTTCAAACAAGAGGAAGCTTAACTCATAGAGATAACCACAGTTTGTTCTCAACCGTACTGTTATCTCAGATGGAACCGAAGAAGGTAGATGAAGCTCTAAGTGATCTAAGTTGGGTAGCTGCAATGCAAGAAGAGCTTAATCAGTTTGAAAGATGCAGAGTTTGGACTCTAGTTCCAAGGCCCAGAGATCACACTGTAATTGGAACAAAATGGGTATACAGAAACAAGATGGATGAAAATGGCACTATAACAAGAAACAAAGCAAGGTTGGTTGCTCAAGGTTATAGGCAAGAAGAAGGGATTGACTATGATGAAACATTTGCCCCTGTAGCCAGACTTGAAGCCATTGGATTGTTCCTGGCCTATGCCTCCTTCAAGAAATTTAAGTTATATCAAATGGATGTGAAGAGTGCATTTCTAAATGGTGAACTACAAGAAGAAGTCTATGTATCCCAACCGCCAGGTTTTGAAGATAACAAATTACCTAATCATGTCTTCAAGCTCAAGAAGGCCTTGTATGGACTCAAACAAGCACCAAGCGTATGGTATGACACTCTATCTAAGTTTCTTATTGAACAAGGCTTCTCTCGAGGTAAAATTGATACAACTTTATTTATTGCTAAACACAAAGGTCATTCATTATTAGTTCAGATATATGTTGATGATATTATTTTCGGTTCTACTAATGAAACTATGTGTGTTAAGTTTGAGAAGCTAATGAAAGGTAAATTTGAGATGAGTATGATGGGAGAGTTGACATTCTTTCTTGGACTCCAAATAAAGCAATGTCATGATAGAATCTTTATAAATCAAGCCAAATACACTAAGGATTTGATCAAGAAATTTGGGCTTGAAACCGCTAAACCAGTATATACCCCAATGCAAAAGGCCTGCAGTTTGGATCGAGATGAACAAGGTAAGAAAGTGAATCAGACAATCTACTAAGGTATGATTGGCTCTCATCTTTACTTAACTGCAAGTAGGCCAGACATAATGTTCATTATGTGTGTTTGTGCTAGATTTCAAGCTGACCCTTGAGAATCTCATCTTATTGCTGTTAAACGTATTATTAGATATTTATATGGCTTTGTTAACCTTGGACTTTGGTACTCCAAAGAATCTTCATTTGATTTGTTAGGTTATTCAGATGCTGACTTTGCAGCATGTAAGATTGATAGAAAGAGCACTAGTGGTACATGTCAGTTCCTTGGATCTCGGCTTGTATCATGGTCCAGCAAGAAACAAGCATCGGTTTCAGTCTCAACCGCTGAAGCTGAATATATTGCGGCTGGAAGCTGTTGCTCTCAAATTCTCTGGATAAAACAGCAATTGGAAGACTATGAAGTATTTGAAAAGAACTGCCCTATCTACTGTGATAGTACTGTAGCAATTTCTATCTCCAACAATCCAGTTCAACATTCAAAGACAAAGCACATTGACATAAGATATCACTTCCTCAAAGATCATGTTGAAAAGAAGAACATATTTTTAGCAAAGGTGGGAAGTGATGATCAAATTGCTGACATCCTCACCAAACCGCTCGAAAATTCAAGGTTTTTTCATTTACGAGGAGAAATGGGTATGCTGGAACTAACTTAAATTATTTCATGTCTTGATTTCTTGTTCTAATAAATTTTTGTTAAGTATTTTGGCTCTATTAAGAAAATACAAAAATAGCTTACGGTTCTATCAACGTTAAAACCGCATCAATAAAGGCTCCAGTCAAAAGAGTCAGGAAGAATATCTTTAGTTTGATCCAAACCGGAGTTTGAAAGCAAAGACTCGGTTTGATCTACTAAAACCGAAGACAAATCTGAGAGATATCGGTTTCATCAAAACCGATAATGAGGAAAAGGTAAGTCGGTTTACTCAAACCGCTCAAGTATGGTTAATTGCAGTTTAGTCCCTACTTTATGTCACTTCATTCTTTAAGGACCTTTGTGCAATTATCTCTGCCGCATTAAATGCAAATCGACAGGTACGTTGACGGTTAAGTTTTCCTCAGCCGTCATGGCCGCTCCACTACCCGAGGTGGTTAATTGAGTATAAAAGACAAATCAATTTTTGGATTATTTAGTGTTCTTGTGCATATTTGCAGATTCTGGGTTCTAGTGTTGTTATTTGCCTTAGCTTATTTAGAAGTTTGGTAGAATCTGCCCGTTGTGATCGTTTTGGTATAATTATTTCGTATTTTGGTTAAGATTTTGTTTTGCACATTTATACTCTGTTCTTCGTGTTCTTCGTGCATTCAAATTCTTTTTCAAAAATTTCCCTCTTTGATCCATTTCACTTTTACTGTTCATTTAGTTTTGTTTTTACAATTTTACTCTTATTACTTGAACCGCATGATGTTATTGTTAGGATTCCCTTGTTAAGGTTTTGTGTGCTTCACTTAAACCGCTCGGTTTAACTGATACCTCAAACCTTGGTTTATCAAAATTATTTCTAACTTTGATTATTTTTTTAGGATCCCTCAAACTTTGTCCCTGGTTGAAGGATAGTAGAGGAGGATTTTAAGCAAGATGCAGTTGGGAGGAAGCTACTCAAACTGCTTGAAGACTCAAAGCTTTTACCTTTATTCCTCATGGACGAACCCCAGTTCGTGACCTTTATTTGTGCAGAATTTTTCGAGAATGGGATTCCTACAATTGCTGCTCTGTTAGATGTTAGAGGTGAACCAATCAGAGATTTGGAATCTGGAGAAGTGAAGTTTGAGTATGCTATAAAATCCATGGTTTGTGGAAAGGGGGTGATCTTAACCGCTTCAAAAATAGCAGTTTTGGCTGGCCTTGAGAACTCCGGTGTCTCTGTGATCAAACCGGAGCTTCTAAGCAGTACAACCATGGAGTTAATTGGAGTTAATTCATTCTCCACCAAGAAGTCCTCCAAGAAGGATTTTGGAGAGGTTATGTCTCTGCTATATGACTTAGTAGATACTGGAGTTATGTGCAAAAATGGGAACCACAACAACTTTACAAGTGAACAGTACGCCTACTGTGTGGCTATTCTCAAAGGGAATAAACTGCATTGGCCTAGGGTTGTGATGAAAGAGATGATCAACGTCTTAAACCGCCTCTCTGCTGCTAGAGCCGCTGGAAAGTCCAAGATTAGGACCCATTGCAGGCTACTGACCAAGTTCCTACACCAAGATATTGACATCTTCAAATTTTCTACAGAGAACAAGGAGTATTGGTTGGATCCAATTGAGAAGTCAGTTTTTGGATCATCAAAATTTGATACTTTCAGAACCTCTTTTGGATGGCGGTATGCACAAGCAGTTTGGAATGAGGATCCCTTGCCTGAAGCCGAACGAGGCCCTTTCCCTGAGGCTCGGCTAAACTAGTCTAGAAAACCGTATGCTGGTGCCATTGCTGATCAGGCCCATGCTACGATGTTGAGAAATGAAGGTCAGACAGCTACTTTGAACCGTATGGGGTTAAGTCATCTAGCTCAAACCGCGGTACAGGCTGAGGGGGAGCCTGCGGTTGAGAGGGAGCCTGCAGTTCGGTCTAGACCTGCGGCTCGTCCCAAGGAAACCGCTGCTCCAAGGAAGAGAAAGGGAACCGCTCAAATTCCTTCAATTATTACAAAGGCTGACCTAGCCAAACCGCCCTCTAAGCCCTCATCCAAACCGACCTTTAAACCCTCTTTCAACCTCTTATCCCCCTATCAGACTCTCACCTACTCTTCCCAAACCTCCTTCTTCCAAACCTTCAATTCCAAAACCTCAAATTAAACCTCTCTCTCCATTACATCAGAATGTGGAGAAATCTCTTAAGTTTGCAATGGATGCCTCATCTCTCAAAGCCAAATCCATTCAAACCAAACCCTTATCTCCTTCTAAACCATCTATTCCTGAACTTATTCCTTCTCCACATCTTTTCATTCCTACCTCCTCTCCTCCTAAACCTCCAACCTCCAACCGCCCTCTGTTCAGTTCACTGAAGAACAGTTGGCTGCAATTTATAATGCCTTCCCAAGCTGTTGGTCCCAAAGGGGCAACAAGGGTATGAAAAATGCTAGAGGGGGGGGGGGTGAACAGCGTTTTAAAATTCTTTTCAAACCCTTTTGCAAATCAATGGCTTATGCGCACAGATCTCAAATAAGCTAAGTATAGCGCGCAAAGAGAGTGTGAAATGCACAGCGGAAGTTTAAGCATCACATGCGTAGGAAAAAGCTGCGCAGAGATGAAAACCCACGCGCTAAGTTTTGGCTTAAAGAGTTGGATAAAATGTTCTAAGGCAATAAGCAATAACAAGCACAGTAGCAAAGTATAGCAATCTGAAAGATCAAACAAAGCAGTAATTCAGAAATGATTACGCAGGAAGTAAATAGCGAGAATAAAGAAAAAGCTATTTGGAGAGGTTCGATCAATGAAAGATCTACGTCCTCTACCAAGATGGTTAGTCTTGAATTTTCTAATGGAGGTCTTATTATATGAGAGAGTTACAAGATACAACAATGAAGAACAAACTATCTCAAGGATCTATAATCTATGAAGAGCAAATCCTAGACTAAACCGGTGTATCTCAAGAAGTATGATCGAAATGATCAAAGCTTCAAGAGGTGTGTGTGTGTTCAGAAATTCTGGGCTATGAATCAATGAGATGAAGAGCACGAAGAATTCTGGTGATATAAGGCCTAGGATCTGGGCAGGAGTTTGAAGGTTGATCTTGAATCTGGGAATATAAGCAGCAATCTTCAGAACTTCAGTGATACTTATGAAAGCACAAACTCTAGCAACCTGGAAATGAAGATGAGCAGGCTATTTATAGCAGAGAGCTTAAAACTAGCCGTTGGTGCTCTGAGCAAGGACGATGAGCTGGCACGATATGATTGGTGCGCAGGTGTCCTTTATAGCCGTTGGAGCTCTGATCAAAGATGATGACCTGGCACAATATGATTGGTGCGCAGGTGATTTAGAGCCGTTGGAGACTGAGCATGAAGACCAAATTCAAAAGCTTCTTCTAGAAGGATGACAGCTGTCTTTATTTGAAATATTTCTCTTGAGCGCGTCTCCACCGTTCGATCTGCTGAGTGTGCTTGCTTTGTCGATTCTGCACACCTCAGCATTTTTAATAAGCGTGCATCTTCTAAGAGCTTTCCAAGTTAGGTGATCTGAATGTATTGAAAACTGAGCAAGATATAATGCTGTGCAGGAGAGACCTGCGCAGTGGTGTCCTGCGTAGGGAAGTCCTGCGCAGAGACCACAGTCTTGCTTAGATCTTCATTCCTTTTTGCTCCAAGCTTCAAGAATATGAGGTTGTTGAAAGATAAGCATAAGGACCAAGTTAATCTGCTCTGCTCATAAAAGTCATGCGTATAGAGAATGAGCAAGTGATACTATGCGTGCGGAGAATGAGCAGGTAATGCTATGCGCGCGGAGAATGAGCAGGTAATGCTCTGCGCTTGGAGAATGAGCAGGTAATGCTCTGCGCATGAAATGTGCTGCGCACGAAATGTCCTGCGCATTATACTTGGTCTTCAGTAAATGAAACCTCAATTCCAAGCAAGCCCTAACCGCTAAGTGTAGATACCCCGGGAAACCACAACTTGGCTAGAGCAGTGAATTATCCTAGGATGTCTAACTTGTTTTAGATTGTTTAGAGTCGCCACTAATGTTTTTAAAGGAACATAAGAAAAACCTAGAAATAGCCTAATTTATGTACAAAACCAGAGATTCGGGAGAGAAGGGTTCGGGGGTTAGGTGACGAAGTGGGAAGTACTTAAACACCCACTTCGCCCCGCTTACGCGGGTCTTGCTACTATTGGTGTTCTAATATTTACATGTCCTTCAATTAATTAAATAGAAATGTGCTAACAATTGTGATGAGAAGAAAAGGGGAAATAAAGGGGAAATAAAATAGAATTGTTTTATTTATTTAATGATAAAGATTACATGTAACAAGTAATGTTAAAGAATTACATTAAGAGATGAAGAGAAATTAATATGGTGAATTAAAGTTAAGATTAAAATGTAGGGAGATAACCTTAACTAACTTCAATATGTGAAGTAGTCATGTTGGTCATGTCCCATTAATGGGGATTGCATACATCAAGAAGAAGAAAACAAAGGAAGAAAATGGAGTTGTACCTTGAGAAAGAGGACTTGGAACCTTGACTTGAAAGTGTTGTTGTTGTAATGAAATTGTTGTAGAACAATTTGTTGTATAAAAACTCTTATTGGAGAATTTGTGTAGAGGATTGTGTATAGTGCAGGTGTAGTGAAAATGTGAGATTAAGGTTCAAAGAGTGTAAAAAGAGTCATTTTCTAAGGTAGAAGATGATGGTTTTTATAGGTAAAAAAGATAGGGAAAGGTTGGAGGGAAATTGGTCAATCCATGTGAGATGGAATTGACCAATAGAAAATAAGATAAATAAAATAATAAATAAAGGAAATAAAAGAAAATCAAATAAAATAAAAATGAAATATTTTGTTTTTAATGAAAAGGCTAGAATAAAGGATTGGGAGTTTTTGGAACAAAGGGGGGATGAACTTGGATGTAAAAAGAGGTTATTTTGTAAACTAGGAAAAGGGAGGGAAATAAGGTGCAATCCGTTACTGCCAAAGTGGGAAGCGCGCGAGTCCCGCTTTTGGGGCGAGATGCGCGCGCAGCCCGTTAACAGTTCCGGAAGCGCCCGCGGCGGAAAAGGACAGAATGACAGAATGACCCTAAAAGTTAACTCTGTTATGCAGTTTAGTCCAAAACTAACGGAATCAGTTAGGAACTTAACCGAAATAACAGAAATTAACGAAAATGAGTTAAATAAAAATACTTTGTATGCAATCGGGGTGAGAGGTCCAAGGCGGGGTGTCTACAGAGCCCCTCGGCGACGTGGATTGCAAAGCAAAACGCGTCGACGAAAGTAAAAACTCCCGCCGAGGACATCGACAAAAAAAAAGAAAGAAAAGAAATCAAAGACTCGATGAAAGCAGTAATTTGAAATTGCTAGAGGTAGGGGTGCGCTCCCTGTGTGAGTGTCTTTTGTTGGTAGAGGGGGTGGCATGATCCGTTGGTAAACCTGTCGGTTGAATCCGTTAAGTGAGGTCGTTAGTGAACCCTTGAATGAGGCCGTTAGTGAACCTTCGAATGAGGCCGTTAGTGAACCTTTGAGGAGGCCGTTAGTGAACCTTGAATGAGGCCGTTAGTGAACCATTGAGGAGGCCGTTAGTGAACCTTCGAATGAAGCCGTTAGTGAACCTTTGAGGAGGCCGTTAGTGAACCTTTGTTGACGAATCCGTTAGTGAAATCCGTTGATGAGGCCGTTAGTGAACCTTTGAGGAGGCCGTTAGTGAACCTTTGTTGACGAATCCGTTAGTGAAATCCGTTGATGAGGCCGTTAGTGAACCTTTGTTGACGAATCCGTTAGTGAAATCCGTTGATGAGGCCGTTAGTGAACCTTTGTTGACGAATCCGTTAGTGAAATCCGTTGATGAGGCCGTTAGTGAACCTTTGAGGAGGCCGTTAGTGAACCTTCGTTGACGAATCCGTTAGTGAAATCCGTTGATTAGGCCGTTAGTGAACCTTCGAGGCCGTTAGTGAACCTTTGTTGACGAATCCGTTAGTGAAATCCGTTGATGAGGCCGTTAGTGAACCTTTGAGGAGGCCGTTAGTGAACCTTCGTTGACGAATTCGTTAGTGAAATCCGTTGATGAGGCCGTTAGTGAACCTCTGTTGACGAATCCGTTAGTGAAATCCGTTGATGAGGCTGTTAGTGAACCTTTGAGGAGGCCGTTAGTGAACCTTCGTTGACGAATCCGTTAGTGAAATCCGTTGATGAGGCCGTTAGTGAACCTTCGAGGCCGTTAGTGAACCTTTGTTGACAAATCCGTTAGTAAAATCCGTTGATGAGGCCGTTAGTGAACCTTCGAGGCCGTTAGTGAACCTTTGCTGACGAATCCGTTTGTGAAATCCGTTGATGAGGCCGTTAGTGAACCTTTGACGAATTGCTGCTTTGAAGCCGTGTGCTGTTTGGCGTTGCAGTTGACTTTTGCGGGGATGCGGGCATGGTTGACTGTGGACCATTTTCTGCTGGGGATGAAGTGCCTCGAGTTGCAGATGTTGTTTGACTTCGCGGTGGTACCTGTTATGTGCTTTGCAGGTATATGTGCTAGTGCAAGAAGATGCATGAAGTGTGAAATGAAGAGAGAAATTGTGCTCGTGGTGCAATGTGATTTGAAAGCAGTTTTGCATGAGAGAGAGATTTGCAATAATGAAGAAATTGCTTTTGTGTGCTGTCTGATTTTGAGGAAAGTATTAATGAATGATGTTCATACCTTCACTTACCATGGACGCTTGATTGGAGATGGATTTCTGGTGTCCGCGGAGGATGCTTTGATGGAGAATGTCCATTCTTTGGATGTTGATGAGAGAATGCTCTTGATGATGGGTTGGCGAGATGGTACTCTGGATGATGGGTTGGTCGTGCCAAAGGCTGCCTACGTATCCCTTGAAGGGAATCAGACCAGCGTAGTTCAAGGATGATGGAGAATGCTGGAGGAGAAGCTAGGAGCAAAGCAAAGTAAAGCACATACTTTTGCACATAGAAGGAGAAAAAGAAAAAGAAAAATCTTTTTTTTTTTTTTAGATTAGAAAGGAAAGAATATGCACACATGTGAGGAAAAGATTTTTTTTTTAGTTCGTGGGTGAACCATTTTAACCATTGTGTGCTTGTGAAGCCAACCCAAGATCAAGTCATGTTCAGTCGAAGTCCGGATTGCCTCGCTTGAATTCTGTTGTCGCCGGTGTGCCCAACGAAGATTGATGTCTAGCCCCAAGAGATTTGTCGATTATGGGGCTTGAAAAGACTTTTGATGCCGAGATAAGGGGTCGCTGATTGTGAAGCCCCTAGATCGCCTTTGATGCCAAATTTGGAGTGACTTGCATAGCTCCAAGATAAATCAGCTCTTGGCCCATTCGAGTAAATCGCCCTTTGTTGTTGTAGTGAGCAAGCCCCAAGAGGAGATCGTTGATGCCAAGCTTCGAGAGATTGCAAAGCCCCAAGTGTCGTGGCTTGTAGATGGCGGGATGTGAAGACCTTTCATTGTAAAGCCCCAAATTATCTCGTGATTGGCTCGGCATTGAGAGCGGATGTACCGTTTGGTAGAATTCTTGATAGAGATCTCCTTCTTGCTCTTACTGGGGAGATGAATGGCCTCATTGTGGTCGATACCCAAATGGCTGAGGGCTTATGTCAAAGGATGCAGTAATGTCTTGCGGTGCCGTCGAGGTCGCGGAGGATAAGGCCTTGGCGTGATAAAGTCTCAAATGAGTATGCTTGCTTGACTCTTCTTGAGTTGAACTAATGACGGATCTTCGGATGCAACTAGTGCTGTGGTCCAACTTTATCTGAGCTGCACCTTGTGCTTTTGATCTTGGAGAAGGGGTGCTGAATTGCAGAAACATTGGGATTGGTCGTGGCATTTCCCGCTATAACCCTGTTTTGATTAGAGTTTAGCATATTGAATCTTTTTCCTTTTCTCTAAGATTTCCTTCAAAATCTCGCTGTGAGTTCTAACAAAAATCATCAACTTCATTCATAACATCGGAGTTTTCATTTAAAACCAAGAGGCCTTTGACTTGAAGTGTTGAGAGACCCTTTGAAGCTTGATCCCATTCATGGAGACTACTCCCAAATTGCGTTGCTCGAGTATTGTTGCCCAAAAGACTGTCGGTCGCGAAGCCCCAATATTGCCCTTTGCTCGGATTACTGTAATGCCGTAGCCCAAAAGATTGTAGATTGCGAAGCCCCTTGAGACCTTCGGTGCCGAATTGAGGAAGCTTCCAATGTTGCACATGACTCGGCTGGGGATACTGCTGGGGAGTTAATTGCTCTTTGCCGAGGGAGCCTTTAAGACTTGACCGTAGCCCTTAGAGTGACATCATTGATTGCAAGAAAGGTCCATCCTTGATTGGGGGAACGAGCACGGGCACACGCGACAAGAGGGCTTTTTGACATCCCTTTTGGGAGACTTTGAGGATAGTCTCACACATCTTTCTCGAACATAGCCTCTAGGGCATATTGATTGTCAAGTGAAGCAAAATAAGTCCTTGTCCTTGAGTCACATAGCCCCTAGGGCGTCACCATTTGTTGAGCAAAGCAAGAGTGTCTCATCCTCGTGCGAGGGAACAAACATGAGAGGACATGGCAAGAGCTACTCCATTTCTCCGGAGCCTTTCGGCGTACTTTAGAAGCACATACTTAAAGAAGCTTTGAAAACTGAGACACATGTTGTTGCTATTTGTTGCCCAAGCTAATTTACTAGCTAGGGATTATTTGTGCAACCTCGTGCCCTTTTATGATGGGCTCGTTCTCGGATGGGTCTTGGCTACCACGGGCCTTCTTTTCATGAACCCAAAAATGAACACTGCTGGAGAATGATGCCAATAACCCCAAACAACCTTTGATGGTGCCATATCTTGTCGAGCCTTTCGCAATCCCAAAGTTGACTCGGTGGGAAATTGAATTGCTGAGGAGATCCAATGTAGAGCTCGTGCAGTTGTCTTCTTTAGAGGCCGGAGATCTCCATTTCCCTTTCCCTTCTCTCTCTCACTCTCTCATTTTTTTTTATGACGCACCCTGTTTTTTGCCTAGACCGCCCTTTCGGGTTTTCAATCTAGCGGGCATCTCTTTTGCGTCTTCATTTTGACTCGATTAATGAGGGAGTGTGCATTGACTCTAGCTGAGGAGATAAGACATGTGATTTTGCGGTGGAGACCTTTTGTCACTAATGATGAGTGACATTGACTTGACTAGGGAAGTGTCCCTAGTATTGACATGTATTTTTTATTGAATTGAATGACTCGCGAAGGCAAGTAAGTCATTAAGAGAGAAGAGAAGGAAAGCCCCAATTTGATTGCAAGAAATTGGGAGTATGCAGAAAGAATAGAAGTCCCTAGACTCGACAAGGAGCGCGAAATGATTCCAAATCTAAGAAAGTTGTTCAATCTTTTTGGTGATTAATTCATTGGCAAATGAATCTTCCAAAGATGTCTTGACAAGTTCGAGATGAAGGCCAATCACCATAACGCGCTAGGGCTAAACATATCTTCTTTCTTGCATGAGACCGGACCCACAGGTTGCCTACGTTCCTCCAGTGTAGAGGCTCAGGTCACCGTAGTTCTTGTGGATTCTCCATTCTTCGTGATGGAATTGTTGCTTCGTAGCTTCGTCGTTTGTTGGTGGATGATGATGTTGATCTTCTTTGATTGAGGGGGATTTTTTTTTTTTTTTTTTTTTGTGCTCTAACTTTTGCCTAGGTTGATTTGATGATTTCAACCTAGCGAGCTTCTTTTTTTTTTTTTTTTTTGATCCCCCTTTAAAAACTTTGCTTGATGATTGTTGCTCCACCTTTCTTTGTCTTGATTTCGTCGTTGTTGATGTCTTCGTTGTTGATGCCGTCGTCGATGTTTAGCCCCTAGGCGTTCAAGCGATGGCCTTCGTTCTAAAACGTGTTTAGACACCTTTTCATCATTTTGCCAAGAATTAGACTGAACAACTTGGAAGAGTGTATGAGGACAAGAACGAATTTTTATTTGATAATGAGACTTGACTCAAAATTTCACATTAATTGGACAAAGAAAACTTAATGCACACATTAGAGGACTTTGACTCTTTTTTTTTTTTTTTTTTTTTTTTATTCCTACTACTAGGTAGAGAAAGTGAAACGGAGATTGTTGTCGTCATCCCCCATGTCCTTGTAGTACTCATTGTCGTTGTAGTCTTCAATGTTACTACATTCTTCCATGTAATTGCTTGGGAACCCTTTGTCGTTGAAGCTTGTGTCATAGGAGGACTCGGCCACTTCTCGGAGAAAATCGTCAATTCTAACCCCCGCATCATACATGCTTGAAAAATCGGAGTGAAAAGCCCCACTAAGATGAGTGCGGTAGTCCATTTTCAAACACTTCAAGAAGATGTCCATTTGTTCCTTCTTGGAAGGCCTATCAACCATCTCGGCTAGCTTGTCATTCCAACGGCGATAGAAATCCCCAAATGATTCATCACCCATTTGCAAGGTGCTCTCCAATTCCTTCTTGGTGGGGCGGAATATGGAGTTGCCTTGATATTGTGACTTGAAGGCAAGCATGGCGGCATCCCAATTGAGGCGGGTGGAAACTGGAAGACCCATATACCAATCTTTTGCGACCGCCTCAAGAGTAAGCGGGAAGCATTGTGCCATTATTTGAGGAGACACTTTCTTTGGTATCATGGCCCAAATGTAGGAGTCGACATGAGCGTCGGGGCAAGAATTGCCGTTGAACTTTCCAATATCGGGCATCTTGAACTTTTTGGGAAGAGCCCCCATTGTGTTCATAAGGAGAGAAACTTGATGAAGATCGGTGCTTGGGCCCCTGTGCAAATTTATCCCACTAAGCTTTTGGTCAATGTAGGACATGAGAGTGTTGACCAAACCGGTATTGATGCCTTGGACCCTTCTTTCATTCGTGAGCCCCTTCAATTGGTCCTCGAGTTTGGATACTTCTCTTTTATGGGCCATTTCCACATGTTCGTAACGGGCTCGTCATAAATCATCCTTGCGGCGAACATCCTCGGCTAGTGTATCAATTTTCCCTTTCAATACTTTCACCATGCGGAATAACCCTTCGTTGGACACGGGAATGCCGTTGTCGTTGCCATTTGAAGCCATTGGACCTATGGAGAGAACACGGTTGATCTTAGGATGGCCCCACAAACACCTTTTGAGTAGAATGATTTCACCCACAAACAAGAAAAAGACTCAACCATATAAAGAAAATGACTCTTTTTTTATTTATTTATTTACAAAAGTCGGAAGGACGGAGTCCTTTTTGGGGTTTCTAGAAAAAATAGTGGAATCGTCACACTAGTATATAGACCTTCTCGCGGTCCCATATACTCATCGGATTCCACCACGCTTGTGAATCCTACATGTGTCGGGATTAAACTAAATTAATGTAGTAAAGCATACATGCGGGGACGGATTTTTATTGCGTCCGTTTCAACAAGTTGGCATGTATGTTTTGAAGACATTAGTTTAGGGAAATCTCGGTACATGGAAACCGACTTGAGTCACGGAGTGTTAGACCCTAACTAGAATTGTGTGGCTTGTGCTCGGCTTGAATATAAGGCTCAAAGGTCACACCCGGCATGTAGTCTTGAACTACGCCACGGGCTGAGGTTTACCGCTTCGAAAGAGCCAAGGTCGAGTGGAGCTTGAAACTTTCTAGGACGGGCCTCGACGGGTTTGGGGTTGGACTTGTGTGACTCGATAGTGAGCAGTTGATAAGAATATGTGCATGTAGTATGAGGTCTAACATGTGACAAAACTTTTTTTTTTTTTTTTTTCAAAAGAAATAAAAAAAACAAATAAGAACATAATTACAACTTTCGAATCACCCGTGTGACCGATAAAACAAACAGAAAATAAAAGAAGTTTTGTGCAGGCCCGGTGCCCACACATTGTCATTCTGCTCTGTTCTGTTTTCTGTGCATTGTTCTGTTCTGGGAATGCGCCCAGAAGCGCGCGCATTGGGTGGCCTATGCGGAAGGCGCGTGCGGTAGACAAAGAGGGGCAGAGGCGCCCGATTCTGGGCAGTACCTGCGAATCAGTGGGTTCAAGGGATTGCCTTGACCCTAAATAAAAAATTCTTTCCCCTGCAGTAATTGTTAGCACAGAAATATGAAATTGAAGGACAAGAAGGAAGGCGGGCGATTCTGATAATAAGGGTCGGACGCGTGCGCGTTAGGCCAAGCAGGCCGGAGGCGCGCGCTTCCTACCCTTTTTACCAGAATGCCCAGAAAACAGAAATTAGAACACCAAAAAAAATGAAAACGCAAGTTTAAACCCTCTAACATCCCCAGCGGAGTCGCCACTGTAGATACCCCGGGAAACCACAACTTGGCTAGAGCGGTGAATTATCCTAGGATGTCTAACTTGTTTTAGATTGTTTAGAGTCGCCACCTATGTTTTTAAAGGAACATAAGAAAAACCTAGAAATAGCCTAATTTATGTACAAAACCAGAGATTCGGGAGAGAAGGGTTCGGGGGGTTAGGTGACGGAGTGGGAAGTACTTAACACCCACTCCGCCCCGCTTACGCTGGTCTTGCTACTATTGGTGTTCTAATATTTACATGTCCTTCAATTAATTAAATAGAAATGTGCTAACAATTGTGATGAGAAGAAAAGGGGAAATAAAGGGGAAATAAAATAGAATTGTTTTATTTATTTAATGATAAAGATTACATGTAACAAGTAATGTTAAAGAATTACATTAAGAGATGAAGAGAAATTAACATGGTGAATTAAAGTTAAGATTAAAATGTAGGGAGATAACCTTAACTAACTTCAATATGTGAAGTAGTCATGTTGGTCATGTCCCATTAATGGGGATTGCATACATCAAGAAGAAGAAAATAAAGGAAGAAAATGGAGTTGTACCTTGAGAAAGAGGACTTGGAACCTTGACTTGAAAGTGTTGTTGTTGTAATGAAATTGTTGTAGAACAATTTGTTGTATAAAAACTCTTGTTGGAGAATTTGTGTAGAGAATTGTGTATAGTGTAGGTGTAGTGAAAATGTGAGATTAAGGTTCAAAGAGTGTAAAAAGAGTCCTTTTCTAAGGTAGAAGATGATGGTTTTTATAGGTAAAAAAGATAGGGAAGGGTTGGAGGGAAATTGGTCAATCCATGTGAGATGGAATTGACCAATAGAAAATAAGATAAATAAAATAATAAATAAAAGAAATAAAAGAAAATCAAATAAAATAAAAATGAAATATTTTGTTTTTAATGAAAAGGATAGAATAAAGGATTGGGAGTTTTTGGAACAAAGGGGGGATGAACTTGGATGTAAAAAGAGGTTATTTTGTAAACTAGGAAAAGGGAGGGAAATAAGGTGCAATCCGTTACTGCCAAAGTGGGAAGCGCGCGAGTCCCGCTTTTGGGGCGAGACGCGCGCGCAGCCCGTTAACAGTTCCGGAAGCGCCCGCGGCGGAAAAGGACAGAATGACAGAATGACCCTAAAAGTTAACTCTGTTATGCAGTTTAGTCCAAAACTAACGGAATCAGTTAGGAACTTAACCGAAGTAACAGAAATTAACGAAAATGAGTTAAATAAAAATACTTTGTATGCAATCGGGGTGAGAGGTCCAAGGCGGGGTGTCTACTCTTAGCCTATTCTATAAAATTAGACTTAGCTAAAAATAGAAGTTATAAAACTTCTTACATAGGATCCTAAAGTCCATAAAATACTTAGGTGATGGTATCAATCAATTCTAACATAATTGGGAGGGTTAAGAAATAAGCATACCCAACAATCTCCCCCTAAATGATTGATGCCATTACCTACTATAACAAAGGCAATTCATTGTACTTGATAACATGTCCATAGAAATGAAAATGGTAAATCATGTCTCAAGTCAATGCACACACTAGCCAGTGTTATAGATTTCTAATCTATCCAAAAGAAATGATCTTACAATATGGAAAAGACAGAAATATCATTCAGCGCATACAAAAAATATGAGTTTTAGTTTGAGTATGCGTTTAAACTGAATGTTTAAACATCATGCGTAGAAAATATGAGCAGTCAAGTATATGCGCATGAGGTGAAATAATGTATTCATTGTTCCACAAATGAATATTTTTAATTGAACAAGGTTTGGGAAAAGCAATGATGCATTATAAGATTAGTGTTTACCTTCGAGAGAGCTCTGCGCACTTCATCTTGTAGCTTCCCAAATTGCGAAGAGCATCAATATCAGAAGCGGGAGCATCAAATTGTAACTATTTGCACTACTCTCCCCCTTAACTTTTTGCCTCTCCCCCTTTCTCTTTCTTTCCCTTGAGCTATTTGCCTTTGACTTTGTTACTCTCCCCCTTAATGGCACAATCACAGGCCTGTAGAATACTAGCATGCGCATCGAGTCCTAGCAACTTGCTCATCCAGTTGCTCTTGAATCTTTGTCTGCGCATTGACCACTTGAGGGATCTAAGGGAGAAGAAACCGGAAGAGTGATATACTGAGGTCCACGGAGTATGCGCGTGAGGTTCATGCGCATCAATATAATGCGCAGAGTTTCTTTGAAAACTCAAAAATTTTGCCTTGTGCGCAACATCTTGTGCGCTTCATATGCGCAGGCGCATGAGGCATTACTTATCTTAGAAAATTATCAAGTAAACACAAGCTCATTAGTATTGACAAATCATATCGACAATTAGCTAAGTTCAAGCATACCCATTTTCTCCTCTTAAGAAAGCAAATCTCTTTGCGTCAAGAACCTTTGTGAGGATATCAGTAATTTGATTGTCTGTGCCCACGTGCTCTAAGTGAATATTTCCTTTTTCCACGTGGTCCTTGAGAAAATGATATTTGATGTTGATGTGCTTTGTCTTTGAATGCATGACAGGATTATTGGAGACTGCTATGGTGGACATATTGTCGCAGAAAATTGGGCAATTTCCTTCATTAATTCCATAATCCACTAGTTGTTGCTTCATCCATAGGATTTGGCAGCAGCAGCTTCCAGCAGCAATGTATTCAGCTTCTGTAGTGGAGATGGACACAGCAGCTTGTTTCTTGCTTGCCCACGCAACAAGTCGATTTCCAGGGAAATGACAAGTTCCACTTGTGCTCTTCCTGTCAATTGTGTATGCTGCGTAATCTGCATCTGAATAACCTAGCAAATCGAAATTCGAATCTTTGGTGTACCAAAGTCCAAGGTTAACAGTTCCAGATAGATAACGAATAACGCGTTTAACAGCAGTTAAGTGCGCTTCTCTAGGATCCGCTTGATAGCGCGCACAGACACAAACACTAAACATAATATCTGGCCTACTTGCAGTAAGATAAAGGAGAGAGCCAATCATACCTCGATATAAAGTTTGATCATTTTTCTTACCTTTCAAGTCTTTATCAAGTTTATTGCCCGTAGCCATTGGAGTGTCGTATGCTTTAGCATTCTCAAGTCCAAATTTCTTGATTAAGTCCCTTGTGTACTTGGCTTGATTTATGAAGATGCCATCATTCAATTGCTTGATTTGAAGTCTGAGGAAGAATGTGAGTTCTCCCATCATGCTCATTTCAAACTTGATTTTCATGAGCATCTCGAAACGCTTACAAAGTAACTCATTAGTAGAACCAAATATAATATCATCGACATAAATTTGGACAAGTAAAGAATGATCATTATACTTCGCAATAAAAAGAGTTGTATCGATTTTACCGCGCTTGAAGCCTTTCTCTAGCAGGAATTTGATAGAGTATCGTACCATGCTCTTGGAGCTTGCTTAAGTCCATACAAAGCTTTCTGAAGCTTGAAGACGTGATTTGGAAATCTGCTATCTTCAAATCCAGGAGGTTGAGCTACGTAGACCCTGTTGGGTTTCCAAGTAACATGCGCAGCGGAATTTAGCATTTAAAATTTTAAGAAACCCAAAGCCATGGATCCGTTCATATGATTAAATCAAATACAACATAAGAATAAAGGAATAAACTAACCCTTGATGGCTATCAAATTCTCTTGGTCTTTGGTGGAGGTTTGAAGACTTGATCACGATCACAAAGCTTGAACACGAACTTTGAAGATGATGATTTTCACCCTCTAGCGGTATCCACACTTCGAACGAATATCAAAGGAGCTTCTTTGATCTTGGTTGCTAGACCAAATTGTGAAACACTTTTTCACAATCAAAAGAACTTTATGGAATTTATTTTGTGTATTATTTTGTTCCTCAACCAAGAATGTCTTGGAACAAAATAAACCCTCTCTCAAACTCTTTGAGACTCACAAAATCATTAGCTTAGAGTGCTGGCCGAATTTGGTCTTTTATACACAAGCATGACCTATTGCAAATAAGAAACTTGTGTCAAAATCCGTCCAAAATTCGTTTCCTAATCAAATTAGGAATCTGCCACCCGACAGTACTGTGCGGCCGCCCAAAAACCTCTGTGCGGTCGCACAACTATCTGAAACAAAACTGGTACAAAACTGGGATAAGTGTGCGGCCGCCCAGTCCATACTGTGCGGTCGCCCACTCTTCAGAATGTCCAAAATTTCCAAAATTCCAATATAGTCCTTTTTAAAGATTCGTTCTATTGTGTGTGACCCTCTAGGATTATACTAAGTTGGCAATGAGCTCAAACATGATCCCATAAGATATGATTAGGTTCTAGCAAACCGTCATACCTACCCAAATAGTATAACTAGATACAAGTTCGCATTCCTTTAGAATATGTCACAATCCCTTTGTCCACGATGTCATTGAACACAAGTCATGGTCAACAAGTCAACTTGTTTTGTTCAATACTTTCTCGATTCCGAATATGTTGATAATTCAAATGCTATTGATCCAATCAATCCATTTGAGTCCGGCCGAACATTTCATCAACATCATTCCTACGAGTGGCCCAAGATTGACATCTCTCCGAGGAGGGACAAATTCATTTAGATTATTATTCTTCCCTACGTGAATCCGATTATGCCAATCATACCCTTTATAACTACCGTATTAAGGTAGCGTTTGAATATGTCAAACATAATGTTCATCAAGTGGAAGACTATAATAACTTCATGTCTAAGGATTCAAATGACATAACTAATATGAGATATATGTACGACATAGACCATGACATAAATCTCATAGAGCGGGTCATGTCCAGTACCTTGTTCCAAACAAGTACCCATAAATCTAACATGATCATCCCATGATCATTTAGCCTTTATACTAGTGCTTAACAAGTACTAGGGACGGAGATTATTATAAGTAAACATGAACAACAATAATAATCAAAACATCTCTTTATTGATATGAAATAAATGATAACAATTACAACGTTTATTAAACGTGCCTAGGGCACCACTACCAACAATCTCCCACTTGCCCTAGGCCCAATTTCCCATGTATCTAATACCCATGGACCTAACATGACCATCATGTTTAGCTTGTGGAAGTCCCTTTGTTAGTGGGTCCGCAACATTGTCATCAGTAGGTACTCTGCATATATTTACGTCTCCCCTATCAACGATCTCTCGAATGATATGAAAACGCCTAAGTATGTGTTTGGATTTCTGATGTGCTCTTGGTTCCTTTGCTTGAGCAATAGCACCATTATTATCACAATAAAGGTCTATTGGATTAGCAATACTAGGAACCACTTCAAGTTCAGTTATGAACTTCTTAATCCAAACAGCTTCCTTTGCAGCATCCGATGCAGCAATATACTCAGCTTCTGTTGTAGAATCAGCGGTTGTACTTTGCTTGGAACTCTTCCAGCTTACAGCTCCACCATTTAACATAAACACAAAACCCGATTGCGATCGGCTATCATCTTTGTCGGTTTGGAAGCTTGCATCTGTGTAAGCATTTACAACGAGATCATCTTCCATTCCTCCATAGACCAAAAACGAGTCTTTAGTCCTTCTCAAGTACTTAAGAATCGCTTTTACAGCTATCCAGTGATTTTCGCCAGGGTCGGATTGGTATCTACTTGTCATGCTCAAAGCATAAGATACATCCGGCCTAGTACAAATCATGGCATACATGATGGACCCAATTGCCGAAGCATATGGAACATCATTCATTTTCTCACGCTCATCTTTTGTCTTAGGACATTGAGTCTTGCTTAGAGAAACTCCATGTAACACGGGTAAGGTTCCTCTCTTAGAATTTTCCATACGGAATCTTCTAATGACCTTGTCAATGTATGTACTTTGGCTTAAACCAAGTAGCCTCCTTGATCTATCTCTATAGATCTTAATGCCAAGAATATATGCGGCTTCACCCATATCATTGCGAAGCACTTTCCTAACCAAGTCTTCACAGACTGAAGTGTAGGAATGTCGTTTCCAATGAGCAATATGTCATCCACATATAAAATAAGGAATAGCACTATGCTCCCACTAATCTTCTTGTATACACAAGGCTCATCTTCGTTCTTGATGAAACCAAACTCTTTGACCGATTCATCAAAACGGAGATTCCAACTCCTAGAAGCTTGCTTCAATCCATAGATGGATCTCTGCAATTTGCATACCTTAGAATCTTGTTCAAAACCTTCTGGTTATGTCATATACACATCCTCTTGGAGTTTTCCATTCAGGAAAGCGGTTTTGACGTCCATCTGCCATATTTCATAGTCATGATATGCGGCAATGGCAAGCAAAATTCTTATAGACTTGATCATTGCTACGGGTGAAAAGGTCTCATCATAGTCAATACCAGGAACTTGCCTATAACCCTTCGCTACAAGCCTAGCTTTGTAAGTATGCACCTTCCCATCCATGTCAGTCTTCTTCTTGAAGACCCATTTGCATCCTATGGTTTTTACACCTTCGGGCGCATCAATCAAATTCCAAACTTGATTGTCTTGCATGGATTGCAATTCGGATTCCATGGCTCCAAGCCACTTGTCAGAATCAGGAGAAGACATCGCCTCTTGGTAGGTTGACGGTTCATCATTCTCAATGATTTCTACCTCATTACTATCCGTTACGAGAAATCCATATCTCTCGGGCCCGGATCGTAACCTACTAGATCTGCGAGTTGCTTGTGTACTTTGAACAGGTTCCACAACTCCTTGTGGTTCTTGTTCTTGTTCCACTATTGGTTCAGTGTTATTTTCTGGGTCTCGAATTTCTTCAAGATTTATTTTACTCCCACTGATTTCTTTGGAGAGAAACTCTTTCTCTAGAAAGACACCAGTTCGGGCAACAAACACTTTGTTGTCCTCTCGGTTGTAAAAGTAATATCCTTTAGTTTCCTTAGGATATCCCACGAAGATACATTTATCAGATTTGTGTGCTAGTTTGTCAGAGATAAGTCTCTTGACATAAACTTCGCAACCCCAAATCCTCATGAAAGATAAACTAGGTTTCTTTCCACTCCACATCTCATATGGAGTCTTTGGAACCGATTTAGTTGGAACTTGATTTAGTGTGAAAGCAGCGGTTTCTAGGGCGTAACCCCAAAAGGATATTGGAAGATCAACTTGACTCATCATTGATCGAACCATGTCTAACAAAGTCCGATTCCTCCTCTCGGACACACCATTCCATTGTAGTGTTCCAGGTGGAGTCAATTGTGAAACTATTCCACAATTCTTTAGATGATCATCAAATTCTTGACTTAAGTATTCACCACCTCGATCTGATCGAAGTGCCTTTATACTTTTCCAAGTTGTTTTTCTACTTCATTTTGAAATATTCTAAATATCTCAAATGCTTCACTTTTATGTTTCATTAGGTAAACATACCCAAATCTACTATAATCATCAGTGAAGGTTATGAAGTATTGAAATCCTCCCCTAGCATTGCTACTTAATGGTCCGCATACATCGGAATGTATCAACCCCAATAAGTCGCTTGCCCTTTCACCCAACTTGGTAAAAGGTGTCTTAGTCATTTTTCCAAGAAGACACGACTCACAAGTATCATATGACTCTAAGTCACATGAACCCAAAAGTCCGTCCCCATGGAGTTTTGAGATACGCTTCTCATTAATATGACCAAGACGGCAATGCCACAAATAACTATGATTTATATCATTAGGTTTAGATTTCTTATTTACATGATAGACATTATTTCATTCTTGACATCCAAGACATAAGGCCATTAAATGAATTAGCAATACCATAAAGCACATCATTTAAATAAATAGAAAATTTCTTATTCTCAATAAGAAACTTAAAACCTTCATTATCCAAACAAGAAATTGAAATAATATTTCTGCTTAAATCCGGAACATAATAACAATTGTTCAAAACAAGAATTAATCCGGAAGGTAAAGTGACTTCATAAGTCCCTACGGCTAATGCAGCAACTCTTGCTCCATTTCCCACACGTAGATCTACTTCACCTTCTTTAAGCAGTCTCCTATTCTTTAGTCCCTGCACATTTAGACAAATGTGAGAACCACATCCGGTATCCAATACCCAAGAATCAGTGGTAGAAAGGAGAATATCTATCATATAGATACCTGAAGTCGACGCAGCCTTGCTGCTCTTCTTCTTCTTTTGCTCTTCCAAGAAAGCCTTGCAATTACGTTTCCATGACCAATTTCTTGACAATGGAAACAAATTACATCCTTTTGTGTATCGGGTTTTGCCTCAGAAGCCTTGGCAACCTTTGCCTTGCTTATCTTGGGTTTGACAACTTTTGCCTTACCCTTGCCTTTGGCACCAGGCTTCTTCCCATCATGAACCAAGAGCACGGGAGAACCTTTCTCCACAATTTTCATCTCTGCAGTTTTGAGCATCCCATGCAACTCAGAGAGATTCTTATCCATTCCATGCATGTTATAATTCATTACAAACTGATTATAACTTTTAGGCAATGAATTAAGAATGAGATCCGTGGCTAGCTCCAATGGGATTGGATAGCCAAGTTTCTCAAGGTGCTCTACATAACCTTTCATTTTAAGAAAGTGAGGACTCACTTGTTGCCCTTCATTCATTTTACTAGTAGTGAATGCAACAATGGTCTTGTACCTCTCTTGCCTAGCTTGCTCTTGAAACATGGTTCTCAACTCCACGCCTATCTCATAGGCTTCCAAATGTTCCAAACTTTGTTGGAGTTTTGAGCACATAGCAGCAAGCATGAGACAACTTACATCTCTAGAATCATTACGATGTTTCTTGTAATTGTCTCTTTCTACCCTAGGGGCAGTAGGCGGTGGTTCAGCAGGGAGAGGCCCATCGAGAATGTACAACTTATCTTCTTGCCTAAGAACGATTCTTATGCTACGGATCCAATCCATAAAGTTGGTACCATTCTCTTCGAGCTTATCCTTCTCAAGGATCGATCGCAACGACATTGATTGAGTGTTATTAGTCATTATCTACAAATATGCAAAATTTCCAAATTTAATAAGTACCGATTTCATTAAAGAGATAAATAATGTATTTTCAAACAAAATACTCCCACTAAATTATATAACCTTCATATACATCCAATGTATAATATAATTTAAATGGGTTAAGATCCAACTTTAATTTAATTTCAAGTCCGCTAAGGCGGATTACACAAAATCAAATTAATTAGGTAGACAACTCTTGTCAATCATACCTCATATGACTCTTAGTTCCTTTTATAAGATTCTTTAAGAAAATCCAATTTCAAAAAGCATGTTAAACCTCATCTTTGCCTAGGCCCAAAACTGTTTTGACGCCCAATTAAGTCTAACCATTTTAAACGCATAGTTAATGTGTCCCGCTAGGGCGTGCCCACATTATCTATCTTGCTCATACATAAATAAATTTAATGCACCTCGCTAGGGCGAATCTACATTAAAATCACTCATGTACTAACAAGTGTTTTAATCATGGCATGGCAACAAAAGACTTAAAACTTTCTTTGAAGGTTCATCACATATAGCATATAACACATTTATGAGCACATAATATAAACATGTTACACATCAAGTTCAGACACTAAATTAATCTCCATTAATTTAAGCATGATATTTATGTGTCATTAGTTTCTCTATAATTATGAGGATGAGACTATTTCAACTTTGGTTATTATCTCCAAATCAAGACAACAAGAAGCGCGGTCGAACTAAGCCATTAGGCAACCACAATCCCGCACTAATTCAAGAAACCAAGAAAGTAGTCCATGTGGCCGAAACTAAGCAATAGATGGTCTCGATGAACGTAGGCCAATTGCATTCACAATTCCACATGGATCTCCAATCATTGAATCAAGAACTTTGTTTCTCAATTTTAGCATTATGAACTCTTCATAATTCTAACTTCGTTTTATCTTTGAAACTTTGATTGCGATCAAGTTTGGGAAACAAAATCTCGATGAACGCAGATTAGCCATCCAAACCTTGAACCAATCTTAGAATCACAAGACTAAAACAAATAGGAAAATCAAACCCCAAATCCACACACAAACCAACTACCTAAAACCCATTCCAGATCTGCAAGTCTGGACTGGTTCTGTTACTGGTTTTGTTGAATCTTTCGAAAAATTCCAGATTCTGGTTTTCAACCAAAATCAGACCTTCTGATCAACTTGTGCGGCCGCCCAAAACCCTTGTGCGGTCGCCCAAAACTGTGCGGCCGCCCAAGGCGTTTTGTGCGGTCGCCAGTACCATCAGAATGTGCAGAATTTTCAAAGTTCGAAATTTTTTTCTCAAAATCGTTTTTCCCCGATTATTAAAACTTTGATCCAATCAAAATTAATAATCAACAATTCTGAATCCACCATAATTTATTTATTGCGATTGAATCGTGCGATTAAAGTTGCAAAACAATAAACCACATAAAATCACATAACACATAAACAACATATATTCCAATATTCAAATCATGCAAGGCACATAAACAATTTATATACACATAACATGATCCAAGTATTGAATTAATCAACATGAACGGGGCTCTGATACCACTGTTGGGTTTCCAAGTAACATGCGCAGCGGAATTTAGCATTTAAAATTTTAAGAAACCCAAAGCCATGGATCCGTTCATATGATTAAATCAAATACAACATAAGAATAAAGGAATAAACTAACCCTTGATGGCTATCAAATTCTCTTGGTCTTTGGTGGAGGTTTGAAGACTTGATCACGATCACAAAGCTTGAACACGAACTTTGAAGATGATGATTTTCACCCTCTAGCGGTATCCACACTTCGAACGAATATCAAAGGAGCTTCTTTGATCTTGGTTGCTAGACCAAATTGTGAAACACTTTTTCACAATCAAAAGAACTTTATGGAATTTATTTTGTGTATTATTTTGTTCCTCAACCAAGAATGTCTTGGAACAAAATAAACCCTCTCTCAAACTCTTTGAGACTCACAAATCATTAGCTTAGAGTGCTGGCCGAATTTGGTCTTTTATACACAAGCATGACCTATTGCAAATAGGAAACTTGTGTCAAAATCCGTCCAAAATTCGTTTCCTAATCAAAATTAGGAATCTGCCACCCGACAGTACTGTGCGGCCGCCCAAAAACCTCTGTACGGTCGCACAACTATCTGAAACAAAACTGGTACAAAACTGGGATAAGTGTGCGGCCGCCCAGTCCATACTGTGCGGTCGTCCACTCTTCAGAATGTCCAGAATTTCCAAAATTCCAATATAGTCCTTTTTAAAGATTCGTTCTATTGTGTGTGACCCTCTAGGATTATACTAAGTTGGCAATGATCTCAAACATGATCCCATAAGATATGATTAGGTTCTAGCAAACCGTCATACCTACCCAAATAGTATAACTAGATACAAGTTCGCATTCCTTTAGAATATGTCACAATCCCTTTGTCCACGATGTCATTGAACACAAGTCATGATCAACAAGTCAACTTGTTTTGTCAATACTTTCTCGATTCCTAATATGTTGATAATTCAAATGCTATTGATCCAATCAATCCATTTGAGTCCGGCCGAACATTTCATCAACATCATTCCTACGAGTGGCCCAAGATTGACATCTCTCCGAGGAGGGACAAATTCATTTAGATTATTATTCTTCCCTACGTGAATCCGATTATGCCAATCATACCCTTTATAACTACCGTATTAAGGTAGCGTTTGAGTATGTCAAACATAATGTTCATCAAGTGGAAGACTATAATAACTTCATGTCTAAGGATTCAAATGACATAACTAATATGAGATATATGTACGACATAGACCATGACATAAATCTCATAGAGCGGGTCATGTCCAGTACCTTGTTCCAAACAAGTACCCATAAATCTAACATGATCATCCCATGATCATTTAGCCTTTATACTAGTGCTTAACAAGTACTAGGGACGGAGATTATTATAAGTAAACATGAACAACAATAATAATCAAAACATCTCTTTATTGATATGAAATAAATGATAACAATTACAACGTTTATTAAACGTGCCTAGGGCACCACTACCAACAGACCGTCTCTTAGAGTTCACCGTTGAGAAATGCGCTCTTCACATCCATTGATAAAGCTTGAATTTCTTGTGAGAGGCATAAGCTAAAAAAATTCTGATAGCTTCTAGTCTTGCTACAGGCGCAAACGTTTCATCGTAATCGATTCCTTCCTCTTGCCTATAGCCTTGCGCACCAACCTTGCTTTGTTTCTAGTGATGCTTCCATTCTCATCCATCTTTTTTCTGAATACCCATTTTGTACCAATAACTCCTTGGTCATGAGGTCTGGGTACTAAGGCTCAAACTTTGCAGTGCTCAAATTGATTAAGCTCTTCTTGCATAGCTGTAACCCAGCTTGAATCTTGGAGCGCTTCATCAATCTTCTCTGGTTCGATTTGAGAGATAAAGGAGTGATATTCATCATCAAAGTTTGATGCTCTCCTAGTACGAACCCCTACATTGAGATCACCAATGATATTTGAAGTTGGATGATCTCTAACTTCACGAGCCTCAGGAGGTAAGTTAGGTTGAGTGTAGGAATACGAAGATCTTCGATGGGTACTTCATTTGCTCAGCATCGAGATCATCAAAAGTGATTTGCTGAAGCGGAGAAACAGCATGCGCAGGAGGAGGTGTTTGCGCATCAGGAGTCGTCACTTCTGGCGCAGCATCTGGTGTATGCGCATGAGATGGGCTTCCTTGATTCTGGTTTTGATCAACTTGATTATCATTCTGCGCAGGTGCAGTTTGAGGCTGCGTACCTGTCTCAACATTCTCAGCAGAATCATCAGAATCATTTGGAACCAAATGTGGCTCAAGGAGAGAATGCTCATCAAAAGTAACATGTACGGATTCAACAATTACTAGAGTAGTTCTATTAAAAACACGAAAAGCTTTAGAATGTTTAGCATACCCAACAAAAATACCTTCATCTGCTTTGGCGTCGAATTTACCTCTATGATCTTTCCCATTCTAGAGAATATATCATTTGCAGCCAAAAATCTTGAAGAAAGCAATATTGGGCGCTCTTCCTCTCCATAGCTCATATGGAGTCTTGTTGTAGGCTTTGTTGATGAGAGATCTATTCTGAGTAAAGCAAGCAGTGTTGACAGCTTCTCCCCAGAAATACTTTGGAAGCTTAGCTTCAGCTATCATTGTTTTTCCAGCCTCAATCAACGTGCGATTCTTTCTTTCCATAGCGCCATTTTGTTGAGGAACTCCAGCAGCAGAGAAATTGTGATCAATTCCATGGTTATCGCAGTATTGAGCAACACCGTTATTCTTGAATTCAGTTCCATTGTCTGATCTAACGCTCACGATGTCGTCTTCCTTTTGAGTTTGGAGCTTTCGAAATAGTGCAGTCAAGATATCATAGCAGTCATCTTTGGATATCATCATTTCGACCCATGTGTATCTTGAGTAGTCATCCACCACAACTAAAGTATATTTGTTTCCTCCAATGCTCGCGGTGGTGACCGTCCAAACAAGTCCATGTGAAGCAGTTGTAAACATTGGAAGTTGAGGAGGCAATCTTGCTGGAGAAAGACTGCTGCTTAGGTTGTTTACCGAGCTGGCATGCTGCGCATTTTCTGTCATGATGGTCAGCTACTTTGGGAAGTCTTTGACAAGATTTTCCCTTCCTAGCTTAGCCAAATACTTGAAGTTCAAATGACTTAAGCGCTTATGCCATAGCCAGCTGTTTTCACTTACATTCTTTGCTACAAAACAAAGATTAGTGATAGAATCTATAGTAGTAAGATCAATAATGTAAACATTAGTCTTACGAGTGTGAGCAAAGTCAGTCCGGATATGCCATCTTTTGATATAGCAGTGCGTTGCAGTGAAGTGACATTCCAAACCTTTATCGCAGAATTGTGATATGGAGAGCAGATTGTGCTTGAGACCTTCTACGAGGCGCAACTTTCTCAATGCACACTTTATCTTTTCTGATTCTTCCATATCCAATTATGTGCCCTTTGTTGTTATCTCCAAACGTTACTGACGGACCTCTTCCTTCATGAACATCTTCAAGAGCGATGACATCTCCAGTCATGTGTCTAGAACATCCACTGTCGAGGTACCATATATGCGCTTTAGCTTGTGAAGAGTGCGCAGTGAAGCAGGAGACCTGAAAAATAGACATTAAAAACGCAGGTCCCCTTATTCTTGGGGTCCTAGAGTTAGCAACTTTTGACAACCCACTCCTGTCTGACCTTAGGATTTTACGTCCCTTGGCATTAGGAGCAAATCGTAAAAGGCATTCTGCAGCCTTGTGACCTAAACCATCACACAGCACAATGATGAAAGCCACTTAAAGATTTGGTTTTTACAAACTCTTTACATTTCTTTGGCGCAGCATTCTTTACTGGAGCAGATGAACTTGCTTTGACAAACACCATCTTTTGAAGTTTTGGTGCGCTTTTCTTAAGTATGACACATCTGGCGTTGAGGCGCATGGCTTTCATGCGCATGACCCTTATGCCCAGATTGACATTCGAAGGAGAAAGCGCAACAAATATCAAAAGGTGCGTTGTCAAGCGCAGATTCACTTTAGCCTTACCCTTGGCTTTTCCAGTTTGCTTCTTTGGGTAGACATAATGGAAATTTTGTCTCTGGACTTTCTCCTGTCCTTTACCCATTGAAGCAGAATACTTTGCTTTAGGAATTTCAATAGTTTGCTGTGGTGTAAATTCCTTTTCCTTTTCAGAGCAAACTGCGCATTTAAAATTGTCACTAGTTGAGAACCCAGCCTTCCTTATCTCCACTGGCTTTTTGGGATTCTAGAATTTGATCCATAGTGAGACACGAGATTTGCTCCACTCATCAGTGATCTTTGTGAGATCAGCTACTTGAGCAGCCTTCTTCGTTTCTTACTTTAAATAGCGCATTTTGATCTGTAAGAAAATGGTTCTTCTCAGTAA